>BQNB010016400.1:12393-60545 GCA_026074375.1 Tanacetum coccineum
TTCTATGATTATGACTGTTGTACCTTGAAGTAATACCCCAAATTAGCTTCCGCTGCTATATGTAAAAATGGGGGTGTTACATAGTACATGTCATGAAGATTCCATGCATATAAGAAACTCAAAAAACAAAATTAAAACGAATAAGTTTTGAAAGATTTAAAGTTATAAAAGTAATTTTATATACATTTTGAAACTACTAATTTGACACAGATTTTTGGTATTTTATTTAAATAGTTTATCTCGTCACGATTTCATACATATAAAGAACATGCGAAACGGAGCTAAAATGAGTAAGTTATGAGTTTTTAAAGATTTCGAGTAAATAGAAATTATAAAAACAAATTAATTTTTTTAAATAATCTTCTGTAATTTTTAAAAAAAATTAACATTCTGTTAGAAATATAAAACGTAATGTACGAGAGTTTTCGGGTCCGTATGGGCTATAAAAACCTTAAGAAATATTGTCGTATCATTTATATAATATTTATATACGTTTTTAACTTTATAAATATTATGTTATAAAACAATTAAACTATTTATATAATATCATTATATAATCAATAGAAATATTAAATCAAGTATTATTAACAAATAATCAATTATCGGACAACAATAATATTTTATTTTACGGATACATACACGTAGACATTTATTTAACAAATACGATTAAAATATTGTTTCCACTTTTTAAAATTACCAAACACTAGTAGATGGTGACGTAACACTATAACTTGCGATGTTGTATTTACATTAAATACATTATACTCATACGGCCTATAATTAATTAGGTTGCATCCGGATTTCTCGAGACATTTCCCTTACTTGATTTATATAATCAACACATTCACTTGAGGTGAGTTCATAGCCCCATGTTTATACGATTCCAATGATTTACAATTTTCGGAGTGAGAAACATGCATTGTTTTACATTTAGACGCAAGTATATTTTAACAAATTACGAGTTTGCCTAAGTAGCTATAACCCACTATGCCCATGAATCATGAACTGTTAATTATTGGATTGTAAGCGCGAATGTTATGAATAGATCTATTTGGGATTGACATTCTCGTTTGGGTGAGTAGCGCTCACTAGTTTTGGCGGTGCCGAAACGACGAATGTATACCATGTCAGAACAATTTAGATGTTGCGGGTTGAACATCTACACGGGCACATTATTTGCATTAATTTGCATACATATATGTTGTAGCTTCAGTGTCATGAGCTTAGTCTATTTCGTAATTACATTTAGAGATATTGTATGTGTTACATGTCTTACACATGGAAATCTTGCGGTCCTACTTTATACATTACTTAAACCTGTGAATTCACCAACTTTATGTTGACGTTTTAAAGCATGTTTTTCTCAGGTCAATAAGGCAAGAACAAGGATACATTGGTGGTCACCATTTTAGTGTCACATTATCTTAAAGATTTAAGTGCATTACATTTTGGAGTATTTGTTATGTATTAAAATCTTTACACTTTTCAAGGATGAACAAGTTAAGCTATGGGCTTTTGTAACAAACAATTTATTTAATCCAATGTATCATTTTTAAACAACTCATATATAGGTCGTTCTCATACCTTGTGCTATTGATATATGATGTAACACTCTCAGACCCATATTCCGCTGTGACCCTATTTGGGGGTGTTACAGATTGGTATCTAGAGCCAAAGTTATAGAGAACAAGGTCAAATGTTTTTACTTGGACTATAACTGTTTTCACAAACATTGCATCATACAAAAGTTTTTCACGGGACATACATACACTATTGAGTTTCATTAGTTGGTTATACTAGATGCTTTCATGACCTATATACGTACTTATATTATATTACGTATATTACTATATTGGTCTTATATAATATAGTTATATAAGTTTATTTTATTGTTACAGCAATCATGTCTTCATCATTGACGGTTACTTACACATCTGTATACACTGATTCCGAGCCATGGAGATTCTAGTGGGTTTCTGATGAGGAGCCAAAGGCACATGCGGAGATACCACCATCTCCAGACTATGTGCATGGACCTGAGCACCCACAATCTCTTGACTACGTGCATGGTCCTGAGCACCCACCTTCCCCAGACTATGTGTCTGGCCTTGAGAAGCCAGAGCATGCACCTATTGAGGATCAGCCTCTACCGGCTGATGCTTCACCTGCAGCCCTATCATCAGGCTATGTTGATGACTCTGATCCAGAGGAGAATCCCGAGGAGGATCCTGCTGACTATCTTGTTGATGAAGGAGAGGAGGAGGAGTCCTCCAGGGATGATGCTGATGACGAGGATGAGGAGGAGACCTTTGAGGATGATGACGATGAGGAGGAGGAGCACCTAGCTTTGGTCGACTCTTCTGCTATACCTGTTGTTGACCCTGTTCCCTCAGCTGAGGATACAGAGGCATTCGAGATGGACGAGTCTGCACCCACACCATCATCACCTAGATCTCACAAGGCTAGGATATTCGTCCGACCCCAGACACCAATGTCAGCTGCTACTAAGGCACTCATTGCTGTGGTTACTGCTGCACTACCTTCATCATCACCACCAGCATCTCTATTATCACCTTAGTCATCTCCACTCCCACAGATACCATCTCCGCCATTACCTCTACCATCACCACCCACTCATACTAGCCCTACCTATGCTGAGGCACCTTTGAGCTATACAGCTGCTATGATTTAGTGGAGAGTTGCATCACCACCCACCCACTATCCATCAGAGATACCATCACTACCCCTGTTATTTCCATCTACTACTCATAGAGATGATCTTCCTGAGGCGGACATGCCGCTTCAGAAGAGAGCTCGTTTCACTGCTCCCACTTGTAGCTTCAAGGTTGGGGAGAGTTCGTCAACTGCTGTTGCTAGGCAGGCTGGACATACTCTAGCCCATAGAGTTGACTATGGATTTATGGATATTGTGGATGCTAGTATCCGTGTTGCTGAGAGTAGAGCGGTGACTGCCGTAGGGGTGGTTAATGAGAGGGTTACAGATCTTGCTACTACTCAGAGGCAGGATGCTCATGAGCTTTATGTGCGTTGTGAGGACGTACAGGATGACCAAGCTTTGCTGAGAGCTCAGGTTTCTGTACTGACAATAAAGAGGAGATACTTTTGCTCGATGGCTTCTTCTTATGAGCGTGAGGCTATTATTGCCCGACAGGCATGGTCTTACTCTGAGAGCAGGATCCAGGCCATGGAGGCCCAGATTAGAGCTTTGCAGAGAGATGTTGATCTACTATAGAGGCAGAGGATTAGAGATGAGGACATACTGACGAGCCACATTCAGCATGATCATGACAGGTTCGTAGAGCTAGTACGTACCGCTAGAGGTCTAGAGCCCACTAGAGATCCAGAGTCTCAGGATGGACCAGCTGATGCTGGTAGTAGCTGTTAGTATTGTATCATTTGTTAGCTATCCTGTATAGCCTGCTAAGTTTTATGGGTAACTCCCAGCTAGTAGGCTGCAGAGATTTTGTTTCATTATTTAGCTATCTTGTATGGCATGCTAAGTAGTATGGATAATTCCCAGCTAGCATTGCCTTAGGACCATATTTTCATTTTGTACCTCATTAAACTGGTCATTGTAACCAAACTATCATGTATGGTTATCGACATTGTTATATATGGATGTTGATTTATTTATGTCATTGTTGATTTCACTTTAGTTGTATATCTCACTGTGTGTTGTGATCTCATTTTATTTATTTTGCATATGTCATGTCGCGTTTATGATTGTATGAAATATAACGTGTATTATATTTTCTTGTGATTTGAAGAAAATTCTGCCAAAGAGAACCGCCGCAACCACCACACCTATGACCGATGCTTAAATTAAGGCACTTATATCCCAAGGAGTTGCTGATGCATTGGCAGAACACGAAGCAAACAGAAGCAGAAATGGCGATGACAGCCATGATTCAGGGAGTGACGGAAGAAGGCAAATGCCTGTTGCTCGTGAGTGTACCTACACTGACTTCCTCAAATGTCAACCCCTGAATTTCAAGGGTACTTAAGGAGTTGTTGGTCTTACTCCGTGGTTCGAAAAGATGGAGTCTATTTTCCATATAAGCAACTGCACAGTCGCATGTCAAATCAAGTTTGCTACTTGTACTCTTCAAGGAAATGCCTTAACATGGTGGAACTCCTACATTAGGACTGTCGGTCATGATGTTGCATATGCAATGACTTGGAAAACTTTGAAGAAGATGATGACCGATAAGTACTGCCCAAGGGGCGAGATCAAAAAGCTTGAGATTGAACTGTGGAACCTAAAGGTGAAAGGTACTGATGTGGAGAGCTATAACCAACGTTTTCAAGAGTTAGCGTTGATGTGCGGGAGGATGTTTCCCAAAGATTTTGATGAAGTTGAAAAATATGTTGGTGGTCTTCCTGACATGATCCAAGGAAGTGTGATGGCGTCTAAGCCAAAGAAAATGTAGGATGCAATTGAGTTTGCAACTGAACTGATGGATCAAAAGATCCGTACTTTGGCTGAACGTCAAGCTGAAAACAAAAGGAAGTTTGAGAACACTTCAAGGAACAATCAAAACCAGCAACAGCCTTTCAAAAGGCATAATGTGGCACGGGCCTATACTACAGGGCTTGGGGAAAAGAAATCATACGGAGGGTCTTAACCTCTGTGCCCTAAATGAAACTACCATCATGATGGACAATGTGCTCCCAAGTGCACCAACTATAAGAGGACTGGCCATTTGGCCTGGGACTGTAGAAGCTAGCCTGTTGCTGCCAACAACCAAAGAGCCCCAAGGGAAAATCAAAGGGTTCTCACTTGCTTTGAGTGTGGAGCTCAGGGCCATTTCAAGAGGGACTGCTCTAAGCTGAAGAATAATAACCGAGGAAATCAGGCTGGAAATGGTAATGCTGTGGACAGAGATCTTATGGTGTGGGCACTGCAGGGACAAACCTGAACTCTAATGTTGTCGCTCGTACGTTCCTCCTAATTAACCATTATGCTTTGATTTTATTTGATACTAGTGCCAATAGGAGTTTCGTGTCTACTACATTTAGTTATTTGAGTCGAGTTAGCTGAAAGTAAAATAATTTGGGTTAATACACTTATACATGGTTGCACTTTAAATTTTCTAAATCATCCATTCAACATTGATTTAATGCCCGTAAATATTGGTAGTTTTGACGTCATAATTGGCATGGATTGGTTATCAAAATATCATGTTGTAATCGTTTGTGACGAGAAGATCGTTCGTATTCCCTTTGGAGATAAAATCTTAATTGTCCGTGGTGACAAAAGCAACAATAGACACGAGTCTCGATTGAACATCATCTCGTACACCAAAACTCAGAAATACTTTCTGAAAGGATGTCAAGTCTTTTTGGCACATATTACCATGAAGAAGGCTGAAGACAAGTCAGAGGATAAGAGACTTGAAGATGTACCAATTTTTCGAGACTTTCCTGAAGTATTTCATGAGGACTTGACGGGTATTCCACCAACCCAACAAGTGGAATTTCAAATCGATTTAGTACCTGGTGCTACACCTGTAGCACAGCGCCTTATCAATTGGCTTCGTCCGAGATGAAAGAATTGTCGCATCAACTACAGGAACTTTCCGACAAAGGCTAAATAAGGCCCAGTTCCTCACCTTGGGGAGCTCCGGTCTTGTTTGTCAAGAAGAAGGATGGATCATTCAGGATGTACATCGGTTATTAGGAATTAAATAAGCTAACGGTGAAGAACCGTTATCCACTTCTAAGAATTGACGATTATTCGATCAACTTCAAGGGTCGAGTGTTTACTCGAAGATCGACTTGAGGTTGGGTTATCATCAACTGAGGGTTCGTGAAGAATACATCCTGAATACCGCATTCAGAACTCAATATGGACATTATGAATTTCAAGTTATGCCATTTGGTTTGACTAACGCACTGGCTGTATTTATGGATCTCATGAATCGGATATGCAAGCCATACTTGGGAAAATTCATGATTGTCTTTATTGACGATATTTTGATCTATTCAAAGACCAAGCAAGAGCATGAAGAGCATCTCAAGTTAATCTTGTAATTGCTTAAGAAGGAGGAGTTATATGCAAAATTTTCTAAGTGTGAATTTTGGATTCCCAAATTACAGTTCCTCGGTCACGTAATTGATAGTAATCGCATTCACATGGATCCCACCAAGATCGAGTCTATTAAAGATTGGGCATCTCCTAAGACTGCAACAGAGATTTGTTAATTTTTAGGTCTTGCCGGTTATTATTGAAGATTCATTGAAGGATTTTCCAAGATCGCCAAATCAATGACCAAGCTAACCCAGAAGAAGGTCAGTTTTGATTGGGGTGACAAATAAGAAGCAGCTTTCTAGTCATTAAAGGAGAAGTTATGCAGTGCACCTATCTTGGCTTTACCTGAAGGAGCTGAGAACTTTGTTGTTTATTGTGATGCTTCACATAAAGGATTAGGTGATGTGTTGATGTAGAATGAGAAGGTGATTGCTTATGCATCACGACAAATGAAAATTCATGAGAAGAATTATACAACTCATGATTTGGAGTTAGGAGCAGTAGTGTTCGCTCTAGAATTTTGGAGTCACTATCTGTATGGAACGAAATGTACTGTGTTCACTGATCATAAAAGTTTACAATATATCCTTGACCAGAAGGAATTGAACATGAGGCAACGTCGTTGGTTGAAATTTCTCAGTGATTACGATTGTGAAATCCGTTATCACCCGGGGAAAGCAAATGTAGTGGCTGACGCCTTAAGCAGAAAAGAACGAATTAAGCCATTACGGGTTTGAGCCTTAGTTATGACTATTGGTTTGGATCTTCCCAAGCCAATTTTGGAAGCACAAACTGAGGCAAGAAAACCAGAAAACCTCGATGCTGAAGATGTGGGAGGTATGTTGATTGAAAATTTAAGAGAATCAGACAACCCCAGGAAAGAAAAGTTGGAATCGCGTGCCGATGGAACACTGTGTTTGAATAACAAAAGTTAGTTGGCATGCTTTAGTGAGCTAAGGACTCTGATTATGCATGAGTCCTATAAGTCAAAATATTTTGTCCATCCGGTTTCCGACAAGATGTACCAAGACATGAAGAAATTATACTGGTGGCCCAACATGAAAGCGACATTGCTACCTATGTTAGCAAGTGTTTGCCGTGCCTAAAGGTCAAAGCTGAACACCAAAAACCATATGGTTTGTTGGTACAACCTGAGATTCCTCAATGGAAGTGGGACAATATCACCATGGATTTTATCACCAAACTTCCAAGGATGTCAAGTGATTATGATACCATTTGGGTGATTGTAGACCGTCTTACTAAGTTTGCACACTTTTTGCCGATAAGGGAAAATGACCCAATGGAGAAATTAACAAGATTGTACATGAAAGAAGTAGTCACGCGACATAGAATACCAGTCTCAATCATTTATGATCGTAACGGCAGATTTACGTCATAGTTCTGGAGGTCATTTCAGAAGGCATTGGGTACTCGCTTGGATATGAGTACTGCTTACCATCCATAAACTGATGGACAAAGGAAAAGAACCATTCAAACACTAGAAGATATGTTACGAGACTTTAGGAATGGTTGGGAAAGGCACTTACCGCTGATCAAATTTTCGTATAACAATAGTTATCACGCTAGCATTAAAGCTGCACCATTTGAGGCGCTTTATGGTCGTAAGTGTTGATCACCTGTTTGTTGGGCCGAGGTCAGAGACACTTAGCTTACTGGTCTATAAATCATTCATGAGACAACCGATAAAATCGTTCAAATCAAACACAGAATTCAAGCCGCTAGATATCGATAACAGAGTTACGCTGATGTGAGGCGTAATCCTCTAGAATTTCAAGTTGGCGACAAGGTTATGTTAAAAGTTTCGCCTTGGAAAGGGGTTATCCGTTTTGGCAAACGGGGGAAGTTGAACTCAAGGTATATTGGCCCTTTCAAGGTGTTAGCCAAAGTGGGAATCGGTGCTTACAGACTGGAACTTCCTCAACAACTAAGCAAGGTTTATAGCACGTTTCATGTATCCAATTTGAAGAAATGTTAATCTGACGAGCCATTGGCAATTCCGTTTGATGAAATACACATTGATGATAAGCTTCACTTCGTTGAAGAACCAATGGAGATTATAGATCATGAAGTCAAGCGGTTGAAGCAAAGCCGCATCCTCATTATCAAGGTTCGATGAAACTCTAGGTTAGGTCCTGAGTTCACATGGGAACGTGAAGATCAATTCTGAAAGAAGTATTCGCATCTCTTCACAAAAACTGCACCCTCGACAAGTGCCGCATCTTGAACCTTGCGGACAAGGCTCCTTTAATGGGGGAAGACTGTAACAATCCGTTATTTTAGGTCATTTTAAGACTTTATACTTTCCATTATTTATTTTTAGGCTTTAACGCGATTGCTTTTAATTTTCATCGTTTAGTTAAATCGCGTAAACTAAAAATCAATGTTCAACATAAACAGACATCAAACAAGTAAAAGTTAACGTCAATCAAGTGTTATATAATTATTACGAGGATAATTTATAACTTTTCATATTTTATTTTTATTGGCTACGTAAAACGTTTACGTTTCGCAATAAAATACATTTAAACATACACGGAAGCACCAATACCTATCTATACCCAAACAAATACCCACTGTTATACCCAATACATTATATAATTCCTACTATTATTAACCATAGGGGCCGGATACACTTGAATAAAACACAAGACCATTTTAAATTATACTTTCAAATAATGCACATGCTTAATTCTTTCACTAAAGTCACATCCCTCCTCCTAGGGAATATGAGAGCACCTTACATCATGTACCCTAAACCACCTCTTATCCATGGTTTTAGTTGCTGTTTCCATAATACATCTAGTATATAAAGGTGTACCATGCAAGACTTATCACACTTTCCATTTCATTTGCAAGTAAACTTTCAAAAATCTCTCTTGTTCTTCCACTCATAGCTTACGGCTCAAATTGGGTTTTTAAGGTATCCATAGCTTTGATTCTAGCAAGGTTTTAATCATACACATATCATTAGGGTTCATATCTAAGGTGTTGCAAGGTGGGTTGGAAGCTTAGGTGTTGATAAATCAAGGGTTTAAATCCTAAAGAAACTAGGGTTTTCTTGATTAGGGTTTCAATTTAGAGTTTGTTAATTGGGGTTTGATCTTGTGTTCTTCATTTTTATACACCCATCTAAGGTCTACTTAAACCCTAAACTTTCTAATTATTCATTTACATAGTTTATATGCTTGTTATTATGTTAATCACCACCTAGGGTTTGTTTTTATGGTTTATAAAATATTACAAGCATGTATGAGATTGGAATTTATATATATCTATGGTGAAGTGATGTTTAAAATGCAATAATACACTTGATATAAGTATTGGATAATTTATATATTTAGTTTATAAATTATTTGTTGAAAGTTTAATTATAAAGTTATGTATAAATTATCATAAGGACTTGGTACTTGGACAAGATTTATGGACATGAATATGAGGACCCTAAATATGTGAGACATAAGGTATAAAGTATATTAGAGGACTTGTACAAAATTAATCAAGGATTTATAAAAACTAGTTTATACACTTTATATATATATAGGGACTATTTTAATCTTACTGTTAAGATTCAAATTTTTATAAATTGTGGAAGTATTTTTATATAATAGTACAGTTCATAAGGATCGTAAGCATATAAAGAACTCAAAAAACCGAGCTATAAGGAAGAAGTTATGACATTTAAGAGATTACGATTATTAAATATATAAAAGTGTTTTTATAAAAGTTATTTTATAAAAATGGCTAATGTTTCAGATTTGAGAAAATTGTACAAATATTTTATGATGATAGTACATGTCATGAGGATTCCAAGCATATAAGAAACTCGAAAAACGGAATTAAAACGAATGAGTTACGAGTTTTGAAAGATTTAAAGTTATAAAAGTAATTTTATAAACATTTTGAAGCTACTGATTTGACACAAATTTTTATAAAATCAATGGGTATTTTATTTAAATAGTTTATCTCGTCAAGATTCCATACATATAAAAAACATGCGAAACGGAGCTAAAATGAGTAAGTTATGAGTTTTTAAAGATTTCGAGTAAATAGAAATTATAAAAACAAATTAATTTTTATAAATAATTTTATGTAATTTTTATAAAAATTAACATTCTGTTAGAAATATAAAAAGTAGTTTACGAGATTTTTTGGGTCCGTTTGGGCTATAAAAACCTTAAGAAATATTGTCGTATACGTTTTTAACTTTATCAATATTATGTTATAAAAAAATTAAACTATTTATATAATATCATTATATAATCAACAAAAATATTAAATCAAGTATTATTAACAAATAATCAATTGTCGGACAACAATAATATTTTAGTTTACGGATACATACATGTAGACATTTATTTAACAAATACGATTTAAATATTGTTTCGACTTTTAAAATTAAACAAACACTAGTAGGTGGTGATATAACACTATAACTTGCGATATTGTATTTACATTAAATACATTATACTCATACGAACTATAATTAATTAGTTTGCATTCAGATTTCTCGAGACATTTCCCTTATTTGATTTATATAATCAGCACATTCACTTGAGGTGAGTTCATAGCCTCATTTTTATACGATTCCAATGATTTACAATTCTCGGGGTGAGAAACATGCATTGTTTTATATTTAGACGCAAGTACATTTTAACAAATTACGAGTTTGCCTAAGTAGCTATAACCCACTATGCACATGAATCATGAACTATTAATTACTCGATTGTAAGTGCGAATGTTATGAATAGATCTATTTGGGATTAACATTCCCTTTCGGGTGAGTAGCGCTCACTAGTTTCGGCAGTCCCGAAACGACGAATGTATATCATGTCAGAACAATTTGGATGTTGCGGGTTGAACATCACACGGGCACATTATTTGCATTAATTTGCATACATATATGTTGTAGCTTCAGTGTCATGAGCTTAGTGTATTTCGTAATTACATTTTGAGAAATTGTATGTGTTACATGTCTTACACTTGGAAATCTTATGGTCCTACTTTATACATTACTTAAACCTGTGAATTCACCAACTTTATGTTGACGTTTTAAAACATGTTTTCTCAGGTCAATAAGGCAAGAACAAGGATACATTGGTTGTCACCATTTTGGAGTCACATTATCTTAAAGATTTAAGTGCATTACATTTTGGAGTATTTGTTATGTATTAAAATCTTTACACTTTTCAAGGATGAACAAGTTAAGCGATGGGCTTTTGTAACAAACAATTTATTTAATCCAATGTATCATTTCAAACGACTCATATAGAGGTCGTTCTCATATCTTGTGCTATTGATCTATGAGGTAACACTGTGAGACCCATATTCCGCTGCGACCCTATTTGGGGGTGTTACATCCTCCATTGTTCGGATATCAGGAGCCGAATTTTAAGGAATAAGACCCGCAGGAAGCGTTCCCTGATTGTTATTAGGATCCATATTAATTTCTTCAAAATCAAATAAAAGTGACGCTTCACCTCGATTTCTTTGACGAATCACTCTCGGGATCTTCAAAAGGCGGAAAGAGGTCGGTCGTAGAAGAACGTGTGCACATGCACTAAAAAGAAATAAGATAGAAAATATTTTTGGATTTTTTTGTTAAGATAATAAAAGTGAAATAAAATTATTTTTGGTATTTTTTTAATATATATATATATATATAATATAAAAGGAAAAATAAAATAGAAATGGAAAATATTTTTGGATTTTTATTTATTTATTTATTTATTTATTTTTATTTTTTTATAAATACGAAAATGAACTTTCAAAAGAAAGGATCTTCAAGACACTAACTCGAAACACAACGCAAAAATCGTACAAATCTCTCCGGCAACGGCGCCAAAAACTTGATACGTCGAAACGCGTGTCGAAGTAATAATATAGTATTTCCCGTTTATATAAAAGAATTAC
The DNA here is from genome assembly GCA_026074375.1 of Tanacetum coccineum. Classification (NCBI taxonomy): domain Eukaryota; kingdom Viridiplantae; phylum Streptophyta; class Magnoliopsida; order Asterales; family Asteraceae; genus Tanacetum; species Tanacetum coccineum. Next base: position 24,377 of record BQNB010016400.1, read on the forward strand.
TTGAGGACAAGTAATCATTAAATCTTTCGGAGTCGTGTCCTCGGGCAGATATGAATAGAGATTTACGTTGATGTCTTTAATTGGATGCTTGATTATCAAATATTTTTGGTTTGTTTTTAAACTAATGATTTATACTACGAATTAATAAGCTAAAAGATCTAATATATATTTAACGGATATGCTTGTCAAGTGAGGCGAAAAGATCATTAAGTGTGAAGGTAAGTTTTTATTGATGAATTAGTACCCGTAAAAAAAACTATTTTCTCACAACGTTGGTTTATTTTAAAAACAATCTTTTATATTGGTATTAATTACTAGATTAATATTTAGCTATCCTTTCAGCTTTTGCCCATCAAAATAACCAAACAAGTAATCTAAATAATCCGAAAATTATTAATCAACAATCCCTTTTAATTTCACACTTAATTCACTAATCACTACTCACTTAACAAGCATATAATAAACTACTCAATAATCATAGCAACGACCAAATCAATAATAATAAACATATTAATCTAATTAAACTAAAACTACTAAGTATTGAAATAGGAAAGAAAGTAGAAAGAACCCGTATGATGAAATGAGACGAATTAAACCACCTGATCTTATAAACTAAAACAAACACTAAAGTTTACTTCTTTAATAGATTTTACTTAACTAATTAGTTAATAAAGTTAAAAACTTTATATACTAAAAAGCTTTATAAAAACTGTAAAAGCTTTAAACTTAAGAAAATAAGCTAGCTTATAAGACCCTTAAGCTCCACGCCTTAGATGTAGAAATGGTTCCATCAACATTAAAATACAAAAAGTCTAATCTAAAAAACCTAATGAATAATCTATAAGCTAAAAGCTTAAATCCAAAATATTAAAATTTTCAAAAATAATAAGCTAAAAGCTATGAGGTTCTAAAGCTAGATTTAAAAGTAAACAAACTAAAATCTCAAAAACTCAATCGAATAAGAATCAATAAGCTACTATGAAAAGCTACAAACTTTAAGCTAGAAAATAAGCTAAAAATAATAGATCTAAATCCACCCAAAACTAAGGTGTTCGCTTCGAAAAGTGAACGCAGATTTGGTATATTTAAGGATTGGATATAAACAATAAGCTAGAATAAAAAGCTACAAACTTTAAGCTAAAACAAATGATAAAAAACAAACTTGGAAAATAAGCTACTTGAAATAAGCTATAGAAAGCTTGGTCGAATGGTTTAAAATCAAAATATAGTAAATGAGCTAAACCGAATAAGCCATAAGATCTTATCAGGTTTTTAAAAGCTATTTCTCAATAAGCCACAAATAAGCAATAATATTAATTTAAGAATAAGCTAAAAAAAGGAAAAGATTTAAGGATTAGAAAAAGAACTAAGTTTAAGTGATACCAACCTTGAAAACCATTTCATTAATAAAATAAGCCAATACAATAAGTTAAGACAATAAGCTAAAAGCTTTTACAAATAAGCTAAAACTAAAACAATAAGTTAAAACTACACTACTCCTATTATGTGAAAAATAAATCCTAAAAACTAATTCATCTATGCATCTGGATCATGCTCTCAATATATAGCCCACTTGAGTTAGGGGCATTTTGGTAATTGAATGCGTGCCAGAATTTACCATTTGCAATGGGTATCTTGGACCAATCAATCTGCCAGCTCAGCTCTCATCAGCCAATCAAACACACCTAATTATTGCATTAATGACCTTCTGGAAGCCTCGAGATCCCTCTACGATAGCTGCAATATTCGTCCTCTTGTACATATGGCGAGCTGTGATTGGCCAGCCACCTCATACCATTGATTAGCCGCCAGTAATGATTAGCCGCCACTTCCATGCCTGCGACCATGTAATTATGTCTATGTGTCGCCTCCTCATTGGCCAGCCGCCACCTCGTACCTGCGATAAATGATTAACCATCAGCGCCGCCGCCACGTGGCAAGCTATCATTTGACAACCACCACTAGCGTGTCAGATGGATGTCTATGTGACATCCATGTGGCGTCCACGTGGCAGCCTGATGTGCTGTTGTTGTATGGTATATTTAAGATTATTCAAGTTTTAAATTTATATTTTGCCGACTAAACCAAAAACAACACTTTAACGGGCAGTGTACCCGATCGGTAGTAGTTTCGTGGTAAGTAGGGTGTCGAACACTTGAAGCAAGGTTAAATCTATCAATTTAATTAATATCTTGGTTATCTAATCTATGTTAATTCTATTCTATTCTAAACCTATGTTAAACCTATGTCAGTCTAAATCTTAATTCTAACGGGACTATGAATAGCTTATTCGATCCAACAAAGCCACAAGTATTAAATCTAAATTAGTTGGAAGACTAGATCGAACATTAAAACAAAATATTTATTATTAATAAATCTATATCCACCCAAAACTAAGGTATTCACTTCGAAAAGTAAACGCGGATTGGGTATATTTAAGGACTAGATCTACTTAAAATAAGCTAGTGTGTAGCTTATTAGAGGAACAACTACTAAAAATAAAAGCTTATTGAAATAAGCTATGTAAAAACTTTTTCGAAAATTAAACTAGGAAAAAGAAAGCAAATCGAAATAAGCCATTAAAGTTTATTCGAAAATTTTAAACCCAAAAGCTATTCGAAATAAGCTAACCGAATAAGCTATAAAGTGGAACTTATTCGAAATAAGCCAATCTCAACCGATCTAAACACAATAAGCTATGAAGAAGCCCTATAAATCTAAAGCTACCAAATAAATTTGAAACTAATTGAAAAGTACTAAAAGTAAAAGCTTATTCGAATAAGCTATAAAGAACTTATCCGAAAAATAAGCTAAAAATAAAAATCCGTTCGAAATAAGCTTGGTAAAAGATTATTCGAACACTAAAGTCCAAATGTATTTGCAATAAGCTAATTGAATAAGCTATGTGGCAAAGCTTATCCGAAAATAAGCTTATCTCAAAAATTCTCGAAATAAGCTATTAGATTAAGCTTATTTGGAACTAAGCTAGAAAAGTGAGATAAAAAAGATAAGAGGATAAGAGAAAGAACAAGCTCAAGTAACACCACATAAATTATTCATCTTCATTAATAAGCCAAGTACAATAAGCTGGAAAAATATGCTTTAAAAAGCTTTTACAAATTACTAATCTAAATACAAAATAAGCTTACTAAATAATACTATGTGTAAAACTAAAAAAATGAAAGGAAATATGTTCTTTGCGGTAAGGAAATGGATCCATTATTATAGCCCATTGGGCATGGGGCATTATTGTAATTTCGCAGGTCCTCCAATTGCCAGCACCCTTGAACCATTTTCAGCTAATCATTTGGCCACGTAGGCACCAATCATCCAATAATAATCCACCAATGATTGGCATTAATTGCCTTCTAGAATCCTCAAAAACGCGTCCTGATACGTCTGCAACCTTGGATCACGTGTACACGTATCACCCTGTGATTGGCCAGCCACCTTGTACCTCATACCTGCCACATGTACCTCGTACCTGCCATGTCAGATGACAAAGCTGCCATTGGACAGCCACTGCCACGTGGCAGAAGGTGGGACCCACTTTAACACGTCACTATTGACGTTAGCAGGTCAATGATCAATGGGTTAATGGGTCGGGTCATGGACCAGCGGATCGGGTCATGGACCGGGTCGGGTCGCCACGTGGTACCACCTGAGTGGTGGAGGGGCGAATACCAAAAACCCCCAAGCCTGCCTCGAACCTACGACCTCTCGGGTGAGAGGTGAAGGACACAACCAGCTGCGCTGGAGCAGTCCTTCAAATATATATGCACAAAATATTCTTTTAAGGTTTAATTAGCTAGGTCCGGTTCATTAATAAGAAAAGGTGAAATAGATATTTGACCGGTTCATATAAGGAAATTTAGGCCGGTTCAAAATGTGTGGAAGGTACCGATGGACTCGTAATTTCATGCTCTTTCCAATGGAATGCTCGAGGAATTTTTATGACTTTGTTTGAATCTCGATAAACATGAAAAACATTATCGAAACTCATCCGAAAATCATCATTTTTGCTTTGTTTTCAATCCTTTGTACCTGCAAGACATAATAACACATACCAAACATATTTGAAATATAATTTCACATATTTTATGGTTATTAGTCCATTTTAGTGTGTTTCCAAGATAAAAATGATGTGTGTTTAAGCACACATCAGATTCCTATCATAAAGGTTCGATGAAACTCGCGAAGAGGTCTCGAGTTCACATGGGAACGTAAAGACGAGATGAAGCGAAAGTACCTGTACCTATTCTTGAGTGTACATACATTGGATAAGGCGAATTGAATTATAGGACGAAATTATTTCTAACAAGGGAGGATGTGACAACCGTCTTTCTTAGGTTATTAACTCTAGAGTATTATGGCATCCTAGACTTCAATTTAATTGTGCAATTTTCATTTTATGCTTGTTGGGACATTTTGAATTGTCGTTTTATTAGGAACCTTAGTTATACAAATGCACCTTCGACCTAATGATCCTAGTGAACGGTCTTAACAATAAACGATATGCTCAAGATATTCTAAATAGTTAGTGTCACCACATTTAAAAACATAGTTCATTTCTACGTGTAAACGTCTTTTTAAGTATAACCCGATATTACACCTACGCGTTTACGTTTTAGACTTAGAGCATTTTATGTATACTTTTAACTAACAAAAAGAATGTGAAATACCCCTTTTTCCTCACCATAACCAGCCCTCCCCCTAGCTAGTTATCCAACACCTCACTTAATCCTTATACATGCACTATGACACCTCACGAACACTTGTACGCATTGCTAACACATGTCCATCTTATACAAATCATATATAAAACCCACAACTCATATAGCTTCATTTCACACTCACAAAAAGTTTTACAAACCCCTTTTACTCTCTACAATGGCCAGCCAAAGGAAGACCACCACCACCATCACCAAATTTTGATCAAACTTACAAGATAACATCATTTCTAGTTATCTTGAACTTATCTCTATGCAAAGATTAAGCTAAATCTTAACAAAACAACACCATCAAGAACTTATATTATCTCAGTCCCTTGGTCATGTTTGTCATTGCATGCAAGTTTTAAAGGTAAAATGTTAGGTATAAGAAGACTTGGGTCTTTCTTGCACCAAAAACCCTTCAAATGGTTTTTTGTAACCTTTTTCTTATGTTTTTTATATAGATTTTAAAATATTTTTGAAACTGAGTTTTAATATTGAATACTCATGTAAGAGTTATAAAAATATAGTAGAGTTTGTGTTTGTTGATTTATAGCAATGGTTAAAAAGTTGGTGCTTTAAAATGGCTTAAAATCTTAAATTTTTGATCTTTTAACACATTTATAAATAAATCCAAAAAGAAAAGATTTTTTTAATGTGCTACTGAGATCATAGAGTATTTAAACACTTATATTTGAGCTATAAAAATAATCTAAAGCTTGTTTTATAAAGTCGGTGATTTGATCTAAAAGTTTACTTAAGAAAGTCACATAAAATCATAGATTTTTATTGATTTTGGCACCTTTAAGTGCATGCATGGAAAATGAGTTTTTGATCAAAGATAATACTGCTATTATTGGATGGAAAGAGTTTTAGGACATATATAAAATGATTATAGGTGTTGGTTTGGTCGTTTTTTATTGATTGGATGAGGTTTAGACATGTTTTGGTTAAAGTAAATTTCAAATAGCTTACTTTTTAATTTCATGTGTCATCTTCAATGGAGTGTATCTTGATGAAAAATAGGTGTTTTGACATGGTTCTTGGCTTTAAATTGTAGTACTTTGAGTTTACTTTCCAAAAATTTAAGTTTTATAAAGATATCTTTCTTTTAGTCATTCATTTTGTCGAAATAAAACCAAAGGTCAAATCTGCCAATAATCTGAAATTTAATAAGTGAGTTGTTGAGAGTGTAAATCACTTATACATGCATATGAATTTTTGAAAATTAATACGGGAACTAGTTTTATGTGTGTACTTAATGTCCTAGCAACCCTAGCACTTGATTTTACTGCTAGGACCCTCTGGTCATTAAAACGAAAAGAAGTGTCGAAACAGAATACTATTTTTAGTCGGGTTACGTTCGGGTTGGCTAAGTGACTTAATAAGATCTATAAAATTTTTGGACCACACCTAAGATATAGTATAATAAGGTTTGTGAAGGTATTGTACTGTAAGGCACACTAACTTGGTTGATCGATCACTCAAAACGAAGTCAAAATCGGGTAAAAATTGTGGTTTAGGGTTTATATGTAAAAATGGTAATTTCGAAACAAATTTAATAAATGGACTGAATAAAATACATGAGCATTGTCCAAGCATATAGTATAGGATATAATTAGGTATATTTACTTACCTTATGTCTCGGATAGAAGGTTGCATGTTCGTTGGGTTGCCTACTTGTTTGTGATTGCCGGAAATCATCGTACTAGTTCTAACTCTTGAGGTGAGTTCACGGCCCCTCTTTTTAAATGTTTTTACGTTTTTTGGGTGAAATGCATGATTATTAATTTATGAACTATTTTGGACTATTTGAACTATTTATGAACTTGATAAATGCTTTTGAGTATTTGCGAACCCTTGTTTTACTGCTTTCTATTTTGGGAATAGTGCATGTTATGAATTGATTTTAAATCTCATAATTGTCACTTTAAGACTTTGCGTATAATTTATAATATACATTTGACTTGCAACTTTTAGACTTCTCATATTATTTTTAATATGTTAGACTTAGTTAAAATTTTAAACTTGTGTATTATTTTAATACACGTATACTTTTTAGACTACATGTACTCTATATGAATACGTTATGTGCATAGATATTTAGTGTTGGATGTGTAGGATACCATTCGTATCCTATGGGTTGTACCGTTTTTACCCCCTCACATTGTTAGTCCCTCATTGGGTACCATTCATGCCCAATCTATGTGTACCGTTCTTGCGCTCCATTGTCTATTGGAGTGTAAATATTATGGATAGTGTTATTAGAGGTTGGCCAATCTCTCGTTCCCTGGTTTCCGAAATTGCATACTATTTATATAGGGGCTTTTGTGCATGGCCCTATATTTATTGCACGACTTTACTATTAACCAAGTGACTTTGACTTTTGGACTTACTACTTTTAGACATATCTTTATATCATGGAATTGTGTGTGAATTTATACGATACAAGTCTTGTATGGGTGGGACTTGTATTAGGATAAATTCATATGACTCTTGCCTTGATGACATATTAAAAAAATGGGGTTTCACTTCATTTATATAAAACTCATGTACCCACCAACTATTTTCATAGTTGACTCGTTTTCTCATGCATTTCATGTGATCGTTAGTAATTTTCTTCTATTGGCATAGCATCATGGAGTCTCATCGTGTCAATTCTTTTAAATTTTACATTTTCAAGACTATGCTTTGTGAAACTTAAATTTGTGTTTAATTGCTGATGCTCGGCTAAGACAATTGTTGTACTATCGTACCCTTTTCTTTTAAATTAAATCATGGTGTTGTGCTATTATCATATGCTTGTGCCTTGAGCTGTTTCACTCCGTGTTTATGCTTTAACGGGGTGTTATAAAATATATGCAAATGGTTGGTATTTATAGAAAAATCAAATATGCCTGTTTTTTTGAAAACCCACGGATCCACAGATCCAGGTATAGTGGATCCGTCTTTGTATTTGGTGTATTCGTCGGGTGCCATAACGATTCACAGATCCAGGTATGGTGGATCCGTCTTTGTATTTGGTGGATCTGTCGGGTGCACTAGCCTTTTTTTGTCATTTAGTGGTTAACCAAAAATCTTTTCAAAATCTCCTAATTTTACTTAAATGTTAGTTTAAGTACAAGCTTATAGAAGGATTACCATAAATGGCAAAACATGTTTGATTTGGTTATATTATGGAATGTTCATTTCCATAAATGGTTAGACAAGAATAATTACTTTTGTCCTTATTCTCTAATTATTTTGTCCTATTATCTAAAATGGCAAGACATGTTTTAATCTTCCAAGATTGTTTTCTAATATGGAAGATTGCTTCTAGAAGAAAGATCTTGTGCTAGTTAATCAAATAATTAAGTTTTTTCCTATTCTCTAATGTTAATAATTACTTGTTAAATGTAAGTAAACTTACAAAGGCTTATGAAAAATGATTTAATGATAAAATGGGTTTTAATCATTCGGCTAGTTTGTAAAAACGTGTTAATCATTCTCAATGGTTTATTAAATGGGTTGATCATAATGCAACTTTACAAACATATTCGTACATGTGTTGAAGCATCAGTGGACTCGAAATGTCAAGAGGTGTTGATGTGGTATGCGCTGATGAGTTGTGGGCATGAGTAACTTGCGCATTTTACGTTATGTATTACAAATTACTTGTTTGTCATTATTAAAACCAAAAGGACTGTTTAGTTTAAATATCATAATATTTGCACTAACATATAGTTTAATGTAACACCCCCAAATTGGGTCGCAGCGGAATAAAGGTCCGGGGCGTGTTACTTCATAGATCAATAACACAAGATATATATAGAACGACCAAAAAGTCGTTTTAAAACTGATACATTGGATTTAACAAATATTTGATACAAATAGCCCGAAACTTTAACTTGTTCCTGATATTATTTATTACAAAATAACGGGTTTACAAACAGAAAACAACCATATTCTTTTAGCATGACTACCCAAAACAAAATCAACCAATGTATCCTTGGGCACCTTGTGCTTACTGACTCCTGAAAAACATTCTTTAACAACGTCAACATAATGTTGGTGAATTCATATGTTTTGATAAATCAAAATATGCAATGACCGCAAGACTTTCCCGTGATAATGCAACACATGCAAACATCACAAAACTAGATTACATTTATTACACTAAGCCATGACACTAAGCTCGACGATCTTTCTTGCAATTAAAAAATATATAATGTAAATTTGAAGCCCATTGACCGGATGTCTAACCCTAAACATCCTAAAATTCGACATGCGATACGTCATACCTAGAGATAGCTAGTCACCCTAAAAAAACCCCCGGAACGGGGAGTCGTTTCCCAAATAGATCTATTTAAAACATTCCGCGCTTCACATAAGTAATTTCCCTACCTACATCTATTGCAATTGACAGTTCAGACATGGGACTTAACTGGGTTATTCGCAACTTTAGGCAAACATGTAAACAATACTTGCTCCATTTATAAAACAAAGCATGTTTCCACCAAACCATAATTATAAATCATTGAATTCGAAAAAAATGTTGGGGCATGAACTCACCTTGAGTTCTGATAATCCAAATATCGCAGATAACGCGTCACGTAAAAGATCGAATGCAACCTAAATTATCATAGGTCGTATAAGTACCGAGTACTTTAATTAATAACATTGAATATAATCTTATAGTTGTTACATCGTACTATCGTTCGGGCTATCATAATTTAAGAGGTCATGACATGACGTTCGAGGAGTTAGGACACTTTAAATCGTAAATCCAACAACTCGTCGATACGCCATCCGAAGAGGCCTCATTATGAAACTCCCTAGTAATATAGTACTTTGATAACCACATATAATTCTATATAGTTCAATCACCAACTAATGGTTTTGGTAAAATTACGGTTAATAAGTTAAAACGTTTATAATTACCGTTTTAGTAAAACTAGCATAACTTTTGCGTTTTAAGCCCAGTTTTGATCGATTCTTATGCATCTTTTCGTATAGGACTAGTTATCATAATTAGACATTTTTCAATATTTGACCCTCTGGTGAACACAATCAACTTTTACTGTTCACAATCCAGACTAACTTTTATTTAAATCGTAATTTAGTTTGTCGTAACAGAAAAAACCCGTAAACGTCGTATTTTATTCGTTATAGCTCCGTTTTTAACGATTCTTTCGAGGACGTTCTCGTTATTGAAAATACTATCAATTTATAAGGTTTAAAAAAATATAACTTTCTGTCATGAACAGTAATTTTTATAAAAATAGTTTTATAAAAGTATTAATTGTCGTAAACTCGCGAAATTCATAACTCGTTCGTTATTAATTGAAAAATTACGATTCTTATCATTTTGGAATCCTAAAAATATGTATTATTTGTTAAAAATACTAAACTAGCTGTTTGATATAAGTTTTATAAAAGTTATTTTATAAACTCCGTTTAATTAACGTATAACTCGTTTTTAACGTAACTTTTTCGTTATTAATCCGTTTGACAAGTTTCTTACCTTGTATTATAGAGAGTGAGAACGTCGTAGCGAGGCGTATATTTTATATGAGGTCAAACCCACAGTATGAAATTATCAAATAAAACACTTTAATTATGCCAAGATGTATTCATTTATAAAAAGCTTGTTTTATTAACTTTATAAACCCTAATTTATACTTAAACATGTTTATACTTAAACCATATGTTATCATACTTTTACATCCATTTTTCCATGATATATATAACCATATGACATAAGAATAAGTGCATAAATTCATAAACATTAGTGAAAACTCATTTTACATATTAAAAAGTCCTAAGTGGTGATTTAGCCATAATTAACAATACACATAAAATAATATAATAAAAAGTATAAAGGCAAATAGGAAGGACCTATAGAGGATGATGTATGAGAGTAAAGATGAATGCTAAACCCTGGTTAGACTCAAAACCAAGCTTACAAATATGAAAACCCTAGAATAGTTGTGAACCCTAATCCTTACCTAATCTTCCCTTAATACTTCAAATGAAGAACCAATGCTTACAAGAAACAATAAACTTTAGTGTGTCCTAAGGATTGAGTGTATAGGCTTGTAATGATTGTAGATAAATTTTGTATGATTAGATTATGTATAGATTATTTGAGCTTGTGGTTTGGGCTAGGAAAGGAGAGAAAAAGTGTGATTTTTTTATAAGTATGAAAGTGTAATGTAAAATTCTCAAATATGCAAGTGTATGTATTTATTGGAAGGGAATGAGATGCTAGGACTTATTTTGACCAAGAATTCAAAGGGGGGGGGTTGGTCTTGTGCCGAGGGTCCAGTAGGACCAACCAAAAGGGAAACAAGGGCCTTAATAGCTTATGTCTCTTGGTTCCTCCTAATGGGAATCATCCCATGAAGTTTAGGGATTATGTTTCACTAGTTTCTTTCCTTATTAATTTGTATGTTTACTTGCATTTTCATAAAGTAAATGTGTAAGTGAAACTTTTATATAAAAAGTAAAGTGTAGTTTATTTTTATAAAAGTATACTTGTAATGTCTTTGTTAATTTGTACATATACATTTATATAGGACATGTATATGTATGCTCATATGCATAAAGTTTCATAAACTTTGATCGTTGTATAAAAACGTAGGTATTTGTTGAAGCGTAGAATTATTTTTAGGGTTCCGGGAAAACCTAAACTTAATTTGTCGCGAAACGTATTAAATTTACGTAACCAATAAAATAAATGAACAAGGATCATAATTATTCTCAAAATAATTATTTAATACTTGATTGATGTAAACGCTTAATTGATCGATGCCCGTTTACATTGAACGCTAATTTTTAGCTTACGCGATTTAGCTTAACATTTATGATTTAAAGCAAATGCGTACAATACAAAAGGTACATTGTGGATTTATCGACGTCGTCAATGACTTGAAAACACAGAGTGTTATATTTAATCTTGTTGCTCGTAGGTGATCCCAGATCACCCATTTAGACCGATCGGTCAACTTAGGGTTTAGGAAAACCCTTAGTCAAAGTAAAATTGGGTCGACCTGGGGTTTCAACTCCTTTGGGGTTTCTTGGTCGGTCGAACGATAAAGGGGAGAATAGAGATAAGGATTTAGGGTTATGTGTTGGTTTTTTGAATTAGGTGAAACATAATGAAGGTACCTTATTTATATAGGCAATGTTTCCTTATCCAACAAGGAAACCCCTTATGTTTCACTTTCACCCTCGATCTCCTTAGTTGTTTACTTTTCAAGTTAATCTCTATAACTTATTAAATTAACCTAGTTAATTTAATTCTCTCGACTCTCAATTTTTATTACTTCAATAATAAATATTACTTTCATTTGTGAAGCATTGGTGTGGCCCTTTAATGCCTTAATTACCTAACTTGATTCACTTATATATAATTAAATACGAGGCATTCAGACCCGTGCGATGCACACGGGTTGTATCTAATTCTTGATTGCATACTGTTCCAAATTTATGGGTTGCTTTAACATCTAGTTTTGGATGGGTTTTCTTGTCATCTTCCTTGTAAAATTGATCTCATTTGACTCTCTGAACTTGCAGCTTCTTCCACATTGTCTTCTTCCTGAGTCTTAGATGAGCGCTTGCACTTCTTAACAGATTGTTTCTACACGAAAGCATGAAAATCATATGTACATATTAACATTATGTGGGCATGCATACATGTATTTGAGAGGTGAGTTGAACACAAATAATTGATGATGGTGTTTTACTCTTTTTGCCAATCTTTTTGCATCATATGTTGAAATAACCTGCAAGTGGCTTAGCTTCCATCTTCTCCTTGTCCTTCCATTTTTATCCTTTTTAGGAAAGGATTTCTTTATCGAGTCAAAATCCTTCTAAAAAATATTAGGATTTCAATAAGTTGCTACTTTTAAGCTTCATAGGACCTCTTATGTCCATCGGGTAGCTACAATCACATGTATGCTGAGATCACAAATTTAACACATAATTCAAATGCATTGCTAAAGGTACATGCAATCCTAATTTCAATTAAATTTAATACACACACAAATATTTGCAATAAAAAATACAAACACCAACAACATTATAGGGTGAAATCTTCTACAAGTGTCGTGTTACCCGATTCAAACAAAGAAAATGGTTCACAATAAGGTCTCCATTAAATTTTTGGTATAAAGTATCATGAAAAGAAAGCTAATTAATGAGTCACAAAAAGTCCATACTTGTGAATATAACAGATTTATGAGTTATTAAGAGTCAATACTTGAAAATATTATTCACATTAAACATACTGTTGTAATTATGTTATATTTTAGCTTATATGCTTTAGTAAAGAATGATCATACCTGTGAACGGTATTCGCTCTGAAAATAGCGTGTAAAGTTTCTAACTATAGATTCTCTTACCGCTTCACACTGATCTCAGACATATTTATTAATGGATCCAGGATGAACATACTCCAAATATATGCAAAATCGGTCATCAACCTGCACAGAAAATAGAATTCTGTCAGTAAATATCTTTAATGTTATTTCAAGGAAACAACATGTCACTTCGTGCCACAAAACTGCTTTCAAATAAGTTGATCTCATATACAAAAATTAAAATCGAGAAGAACTCAGAAAAACAGCCAAGTAACATACATTTACTGCATTCTGTAAACATGTATATAAAATCCACTTTGATTTATTTACCATATTCAATAAAAGTCAAAAAGGATAAGTAGGATTACCTGGTTGATTTTGTCCATGAGAACATGGAAAGGTAACTATGATTTCAGTTAATGTTTAATCATAGACTTAAGATAACAACCATTATTGATATGTGAAAAATGTCATACAAACATCATTCATATGTATTACATGCATTACTTGGCATAAAAATTATGATAAATATATATTCCAGATGTCGTGAGTGCAAAACTCAGATAAGGTGGACGACGTAACTTACTTATACAAAGCTAAAGCAGAATAGATTTGTGAAAAATCGACACCAATTACAGCTTCTCCAGATGTCGAAGAAACTTATAACATCCATGTTGGTGGACAGTTGTTGTCTTTTATCTTTGGTGACCCATAAATGATCTGTTTCAGAGACATTTCATCTAAATGTAAGATAATATATGAGTTGACTTTCTAAATAAGATAGAAAACTTCTCTACTATTGCCTATTGGAACAACAAAAGGATAATATGAAGATCTAACTTGTGCACTTTTTCTCAGACCAACTAACCTCAAAGTATTCAATAATGCTACTTGAATTGCGACCCATTGGCTCATAATAGATCACACGTCCACCATTTTTCAAGGGGCTTAACTGCATGAACATGAATTGGAAATAAGCAATATTTACATATACTTAAAGAAGAATTCCAACTATTAACATGACTTAATGCTTTTCATTTGAAATCCAAAACTATGTGCTAATCACGTTTCTTAATCTCATACAGTCGTAACTTAAAGTCATACTACAACTCAATGGATAAAATATGTGTTTCACATTTTCGTAATAGTTAAAAAAACTTAGTTAAGAGATGTGAAAGTTTAACAATCATACATATTTACCTTATCTTTTAATAACCAAACTATAACTTAGAATCATACCATTCAAAACCATTTACACTTATGGGGCGTTTGGATTAGCTTATTTTTCCAGCTTTTTGTCTCATTTAAAATACTAAAATAGCTCATAAGCCTAGTTTTTGACTTATACCTTTATCAGCATTAATATCTTATTTAAGTCCATAAACTCAACTTAATAAGCTCATAAGCTTTTTAAACAAAAAATAAAAGGGAAGCATATATACTTTTGAGTTTGAAACTTAGAAGAAGATCCTTGGGTCAATCCAATGAACCACCTGTTTTATAGTATAACATTAAGTTAAACAACGAAAACAAATATTTATTAATATTATGTAATGAAAGAACCTTCTGTTATGGGTAAGGAGTTTTTGATCAAGTTTGGATTGTTCTAACAAAGAAAAGGATTTAGAGCTTATAAAGGATTAAAAAATACTTTTAAAACAATGGAACATGAACATTAAAGAAAACATAGAATTTAAACATAAAACCTCAACTTTTTATTAATTAAAAACAGTTACAAAGCTTGAATTTTAAAGACAATAAGCTAAAAGTTAACTAAATAAGCTGAAAAGTAATAACTAGATGCCTTGAAAGGCTACAATGAGGTCCTATTATATAGAGAATAAGCTAAGGTCTTGGTCTTCTTTGTCTTCATCCGTTTGTGCTTTCTTTGTGAGCTAAACCCTTGAAAAACTTGAACTTGTGCTTCTTTGAACCCATCTCAGTCATTGAATCATCTTGGAGCCCAAGGTGGATGATCTTGTCCATTGATTTTGGTTAAAAGCTCTTGTCGAATGAGATTGTGTAGGATTGCCAAGGTGGCATTGAGCCCATGTGATGTGGGGTTGAGTTGGGAGGGTGATGTTTTTGTTTGTGGTTGCAGGGGACGAGGTAAAAGAGACACATGAATAGTATCTTGGCGGGAAATGGTTTGGTTTGTTTAACTAGGTTTTGGATAACAGGTGTTTGCCTTGTTTTTGTTAAGTTGTTGCATCGTTAGTCCTTTTGGACTAACAATGTTAGTCCTTGAGGACTAACGATGTAAGGTGTAAAGGGGTAGTGGGCTAACGAGGTTATCTCAATATTGGTTTTGGGCCTCAGGTTGTGTTTTGGGCCACACAATATAGAAAAGGGGTTTGGGCTTTTTTAAGCTTTTAAGGCTTGTGTAATCTTTGATATAAATGCATAATGGGCTGTCCCGGCCCATTAGATGGGTGCGGGTTGGCCCATTAAGTATTTCTTTAGTTTCGGCTTTGACTTGTTGACTTTTTGGGTTGACTTTGACTTTAACTTTTTCACGCTTTTCCATTTCGTGCTCGGTTTTGTCGTTTTTAGCTTCGTTTTTGTCCTTTAGTGAATATCCGTTACCTGCATAATACATAAAGCAAAACAAACATACTTTTGGCATTTTTATGTCCGTTTTTGGTCATTTAAGCTCGTTTTTATTGGTAAAAAGTATGTGTATTTAAGCACATACCAAAATCTCCCATACTAAGATATTGTCGTGTCCTCACGTAATGCCATTCACGCAATTCCATAAGTAAACACTTAAGAAAACTAAGAATCTTAATCCCCCTCGACTAATTACCTAGAAAAGTAGCAAAGTGTTCATCGAGAGGAATTAAAGAATTACTAGCTTTGAAAAGCCCTGTTTTTACCATTTTTAAATATTTACACTTATTCCTACACATATTTTGTATTTTTCCTTTTTCTCATTTTTGTACTTTTCTTTTTAAGCAACTAACTAACATGTTTGACTTTCGTTATTTTCATAACCGTTAGGGATCATAGAACAAGAAACATTTCAATCCTAAAATGCCCCAAAAAGGATAAATTCATCGTTCCCGACTTTTCACTTGTCCCAAACCAAGCTTAAAAACGAAATCACCGTTAAATATGAGCTAAGATGCTAACACTACTCATACTTGTACCTTGTAAACTTTTCACTCCCGACAATTATTTCATATTATGTTAGTGTGCTTATTTCGAATTTCAACCATGGATCAACCTTTTTAAGAAAATTGCAATATTTCTATTGCTTTACGTTCCACCCAAGAATTATGATTTTGAAGGCGAGATCATTCCATGTAGCGACTTTCTTCTCGGCACATCCCAGCCGAGACCGGCTTAGGTGACCAGGCTTTTGACACCCCACAGAGAATAGTATCGGAACTCACGGACCTTCGGTTTCAAAAATTCTTAGGCTTCCCGTTAATAAAACAATTCATTTTAGAAAAACCACAATCTTAAAACGAATTAGTCTTAGTTCAAAAGCATATTTGAATTTAAGAAAAAGAGATTTTCCCTATATTTATTAAATCACATATATCACACTTATCATAATTATATTTTTAACAAAGGAAATCCTCGACCTTTTAGAAGGCTGCAACATCGGTTGTGAGCCGGCAAGATGCAGCAAACTTTTATCAGTCTCGGATTATTATTTTCACTATGGGCTTTCTTTAGAAGGCTGCAACATCGGTTGTGAGCCGGCATGATGCAATAAACTTTTATCAGCCCACAGTTTATAATTGTTACTCATCATCATTTTTTTTATGTTTATATTACCCTGATATAGAGAAAACTTCTTTTTAGAAAATTCAAGTATAAATTTGAACTAAGACTAAATAAATTAATGTTGTCGACTACATTAATAAAGCTTCAATATCAAAAATTGTTGATTTAAGTTTAATTTTTGAAAATAGCACGTATTATTAGTCCGATTAGGAGCTTATGGGAGAAAAGGCCACAAACTACACTTATGAGCTCTTAAGATTTCCAACTAATCTTTGTTTAGTATCTAACTCATAATTAACTCTATCACTTCTCGTTTTTCGCAAATTTAAAATCTTTAATAAAAAGATCCGCGAAAGCTTGGTCTAAAAGTTAGGGGACAAGCTAGAGCTCAACACGCTCGATCGAGTCAAAATTTATTCTTATTTTACCCAGTAGGAAAGTCAACATTATGATAAAATACTTATTTTATTTTTGAAAATTTTTAATTTTTTTTCACAAAATCATAATATTTTTTTAAATTTTGGTGGTAAAAATGGGATTACGTAAAAACAACGACTGCATGCACAATCAAATTGATAGATCCCCCCATACTAGAACTGATCATTGTCCTCAATGTTTTAAGAAGGGTCTCTACGTAAATCTAAAGCCGTTTATTAAGTATGCTCAAAGATAAACGTTAGTCGATAAGATTTGGATATTGGATTCCCATAATGAAGCTGAGGATGTGAAGCTCGAGTGAACGAAGGACAAAAACCGCGAGCACGAGAGGCTTCAAAAATCCAGGCAATCCTGGACATACAACACAAAACACAAAACACGGAAAATGGAAGAGGCGAGCCCTCTCACAACACACTTATTCATTACTACTATTATAATTATATTAGGATAAGCATGGGTTGCCACCCACGAAGCGCCTTGTTTTTGTTAACCGAGTCACAAGCTCGACTCGACCCCGAATTCATTGGTCCATGGGGAAAGTTTGGAGATCCGGGACAACCATCGGTGGTATGTCCCCTCCAAAGTAGTGTTTAAGTCGATGACCATTCACCTTGAAGTTTGGCCCGTCGGTTTGAGATAACTCGACGGTGCCATATGGAAATACTTGGGTAACGGTGAATGGTCCAGTCCAGCGGGTCTTAAGCTTGCCCGAGAAAATCTTTAATCTAGAATTAAAGAGGAGGACTCGATCACCAACGTTGAAAACGCGGTTCTTGATCTTGGAGTCATGGATCCTCTTTGTCTTCTCTTTGTAGATCAAAGAGTTCTCATAGGCTTGATCACGAAGTTCATTTAATTCATTCATTTGAACTTTTCGGTGATCGCCCGCGGTAACAAGGTCATAATTGCAATGTTTCAAGGCCCAGTAGGCCTTGTGCTCGAGCTCGATGGGTAGATGACAAGCCTTTCCGTACACCAACTTGTAAGGAGTGCACCCGATGGGTGTCTTAAATGCGGTACGGAAGGCCCATAAGGCGTCATACAACTTATTGGACCATGAAGCACGGTTTTCACCTACGGTCCTCTCAAGAATGCGTTTCAAACCACGATTTGACACCTCAACTTGCCCACTTAGTTATAGGTGATACGCGGTGGAGAGATGGTGAGTAACTCCATATTTAAGCATGACCTTTGCAAATTGGTCATTGCAAAAATAGGTACCGTGATCACTATTGATAGCACGAGAGGTCCCAAATCGGGCAAAGAGAGATTTTAAGAATTTGCAAACAACTCGGGCGTCATTGGTGGGCAGCGCTTTTGCTTTAACCCATTTTGACAAATAATCAACGGCCACGAGTATATACTTGTTCCCTCGTGAAGACGGGAACGGTCCCATAAAATCGATGCCCCACACGTCAAAGATCTCACGAACTTGGATTGCATTTTATAGCATCTCATCCCTTTATGAGATTTTTCCTTGACGTTGACAAGCGTCACATCGGGTGACCAAGTCATAGGCATCTCGGTAAATAGTAGGCCAAAAGAATCCGGCATCAAATACTTTCTTAGCGGTGTCGTTGGCACCATGATGTCCCCCGGTGGATCCATTATGGCAAGCCATGAGGATATCATGGGCTTCTTGGCCAAAAACACACCACCGAATCGCTTGATCCGCACATACTTTAAACAAGTAGGGGTCGTCCCAAAAATAATGCTTAACGTCTTTGAAAAATTTCTTCTTTTGTTGGGACGACATCCCTTTCACAACAAAATTCCCCGCATGGTAATTTGCAAAGTCGGCAAACCATAGGGTACTAGCATCACCATGAAAAGTCACCATACCAAGCGTCTCGAGAGGAAATATTTATATAATTTCCTTTTTCTCGAGCTCACTTTGGTGGGGGTTCTTTAATCTAGACAAGTGGTCGGCCGCTAGATTCTCCACTCCTTTTTTATCACGGATAATGACATCAAATTCTTGGAGTAGGAGAATCCAACGAAGCAATCTCGGTTTAGCATCTTGTTTAGCAAGAAGATACTTAATAGCCGAGTGGTATGTATACACTATTGTTTTTGACAAGACAAGATATGGCCGGAATTTCTCGAAAGCATACACTACGGCTAACAGCTCTTTTTCCGTAGTAGTATAATGAGCTTGAGCATCGGTCATACTCTTGCTTGCATAGTGTATCGGTTGAAAATGTTTGGTCTTACATTGCCCCAAGACCGCACCTATCGCAAAGTCACTAGCATCACACATAATCTCAAACGGTAGGTCCCAATCGGGGGCAACTAAAATTGGTGCTTCGGTCAATTTCTTCTTAAGGGCATTAAATGCCTCTACACATTCCTTGGAAAAGACAAATGGGGTTTCTTTCTCTAGAAGGTGGGTCATTGGTCGGGAGATTTTTGAGAAGTCTTGAATAAACCTACGGTAAAATCCGGCATGTCCTAAAAAACTTCTAACTCCTTTGACGGTTGTGGGATGAGGTAATTTTGCTATTACATCAACTTTGGCTCTATCGACCTCAATCCCGGACTTAGAAATTTTATGGCCGAGGACGATGCCCTCTTTGACCATAAAATGGCACTTCTCCCAATTTAGAACAAGATTGGTGTCTTCGCACCTTTTGAGCATTTTGTCTAAATGGGAGAGGCATGAAGAGAAAGAATCCCCGAAGACTGAGAAATCATCCATGAAGACCTCCATTGTTTCCTCGATCATGTCATGGAAAATGGCCATCATGCACCTTTGGAACGTGCCCGAAGCATTACATAAGCCAAAAGGCATGCGTCGGTAGGCAAAAGTTCCGTAAGGGCAAGTGAAGGTGGTCTTCTCTTGGTCCTTCGGGTCAATTGGTATTTGAAAGTAACCCAAGAAACCATCTAGAAAACAATAGTATTCGTTTCCTGTGAGTCTCTCAAGCATTTGGTCCATAAACGATAATGGAAAATGATCTTCACGGGTGGCATCATTTAACTTTCGGTAGTCAATGCATACACGCTATCCCGTAATTAATTGAGTATGTATCAATTCATTATCATTATTTTCAATTACGGTTATACCACCTTTCTTGGGCACATAATGGACGGGGCTAACCCACGGGCTATCGAAGATAGCATAAATTAATCCAGCTTCGATTTCTTCTTGGTGGAATTGATTCGCTAGTAAGACAAGCTTCGATTTCTTCCAAAATAAAGTCACCTCCCTCAAAAGGAGTGAGAGAGGGGGGAGAAGTAGAAAGGATTGGTTCCAACGTTGGGGTGGGATTGCCACTCTTGGAAATGTTTAAAAATCCAAGTACTTCTTGAGCATACTCCTCACAAGCTACATCGATAACATCGACTCGGTTTACCGATTCAATAGTATTGTAGGAGAATGTCTTAGTATCACCAACTTTGAATGCTACAGATTGGTTATCATGTTAAAGGGTCATTTGTTTATCGTGAACATCGATCAAAGCTCGTTCGTCCTCAAGAAAGGTCTCCCGAGAATCAAAGGAACCCGAGGATCGACAATATAATCAACGACAACAAAGTCGGCCGAAAAGAAAAATGTTCCAACTTTCACGAAAACATCCTTGGCAATGCCGAGTGGAGTAGAAATTGTTCGGTCGGCAAGTTCAAGTATCATTCGGGTCTTGGTCAAATTCAAGAGATTTAGCTTTTCCCATACAAAAAGAGGCATTAGGTTGATGCTTGCACCGAGATCGGCCAAGGCTAAGCATTCATCCATCTCTGGAAAATCACACGGTATAAGAAATCTACCAGGGTCTCCAAGTTTTTTAGGAAACTTTTTGAGGATAACCGCCGAGCAATTCTCATTCACCGGTGTTTTGATTAAGTCAATTATCTTATCTTTGTTATTGAGAAGCTTCCTAAACATTGGTGCAAATTTGGGCATGTGTAGGAGAGCATCCGCGAAGCTTAGCTCGAAGTGGAGATTCCTAAACATTTCCATAAATTTCAAAGCTAAAAGATCGTCTTTTTCACGGAGTTTCTCCTTGTTAATCCTTGAAGGATAAGGTATGGTCGGTTTAGTCTTTGGAGCAACAACGGGCTCATCATTTTGGGTTTGGACCTCCGGAGGTTGGATGTTTTCGGTGCTTGGTTGCACCGTATCCTTTGTCACCTCGGGTTCGTGTTCCACCACCTTAGGAAGAGAAGAAGGCGGAGGTGGAACTTGAGGCCCATCATAAGAAACTCCACTTCGGGTGGTGATGGCTTTCATATCACCTCTCGGGTTAGCAACGGTGTTGCTAGGAAGAGAACCCGAGCCCGAAGTAGAGGCGGTATTGGCATTCATGAATTTGGTAAGCATGTCCGTTAAATTGGTCATTTGGTTTTGCATGTTTTGGTTTTGGGTTTGCATATTTTTCATAACCGCATCATTAGCTTTGATGTAGATTTGAAAGTCATCCTTTGACACACCTTGTGTTTGAGGAGCCGGAGCTTGGTAAGCCGGGGGTTGATAAATAGGACCTTGGTTGTAATTATTCCCCCGGTTTTGATTATTTCTTTGATTGTTTTGAACGGGAGGAAAACCGAAAGGTCGAATTTGATTTGCAACCATTGGAGGATGGTAACTAGTATTTCCTTGGTTATAGTTAACCGCGGCGGCTTATGAAACCTATTCTTGAATATTGTCACGATAAACATTTCCATCGGTGGCGAGACAATTATGGTAAGAATGAGCACCACCGCAAGTTACACAACTTTCCTCGACCGCTTTTACGGTAGCGTGAGCTTAGGATTGGTTTTTCTTATCGAGAAGCAAGGCTCTCACCAAATCTTTAAGTTCGGCAACATCGGGTGAAACACCAGGGGTAGAAGAGCTCATATTTACTTTGGAAACAATCGCTTTGTAACGAACTTTGGATTTTCTCTCGATGATGGCTAAGCAATCATGAGGCATTTTGTCCAAAAAATTGCCACCCGCGGCGGAATTCAACGAATCTTGATCATTAGAGTTCAAAGCATTGTAGAAAGTATTGAGTTGCTGTAATTCCGAGAAACCATGATGTGGGCATGCACGAAGGAGATCCTTGAATCGGTCCCATGCCTCACTAAAAGATTCATCAAAACGTTGTTGGAAACTGGTGATTTCATTTCGAAGGTTTGTTGTTTTGGAGGGAGGGAAAAATTGGTTGATAAACTTTGAAACAAGATCATCCCAAGTAAGAATCGATCGAGGGGGTTCTTTTTCGAGCAAAATCCGGGCGGAAACATATATTTGACATTTAAAAAGTAAGAATTTATTTTTTTGTGATTTATAAAGATTAACAAATTCACAAAGTGCCTTGGATGTACTACACATGTAGTCATATCGGTGATGTATATTTACTACTTATTTCCGACTATATTTTCCCGTATCCTCTAACTAACTAGTGTGGATGACAATGCAATCGCCATCAGCCAGTATGGAGTTAAAACTATATGATTAAGTAGTTCACATTTCTTGTAATTGTTCCATGTCAGCACACATGATCCTTGGAAAGAGAAGAAATCAAGAATACATAAGTTTGTAGGTTTTGGCGGCAACTGTAAGTTGTTGAAAAAAGTCGCACCTAGACCCTAATAGCCTGTTGTAAACTTGAATAAATTAGAGACCAAATGTTTAAAAGAGGATCCATCTGCGAGAGAGAGCTAATGACTAATTAACATGGCCGATTGACACAACCTAAACCTACGGACTAAACCTACAGCGAACGCTACAAGTCATTCCATATGCGAATTTTAAGTTTAAACATTTCTATAATCTTAATCTCGATCTTCTTTCTTTGTGCATATTTCGTCACTAGTTGAAGACTTCCTTTTCAACTTGCTCCTTCCTATACACATCCTTAAAGATTAACAGATGCAGGTCAAAATCAATAAATAATAGAGATTAACAAACTTAGAGGGTGATAGTAAGAAAGGCGAAAACATATATTTGACATTTAAAAAGTAAGAATTTATTTTTTTGTCATTTATAAAGATTAACAAATTCACGAAGTGCCTTAGATGTACTACCCATGTAGTCATATCGGTGATGTATGTTTACTACTTATTTTTGACTATATTTTCTCGTGTCTTCTAACTAATTAGTATGGATGACAATGCGATCACCATCAGCCAATATGGAGTTAAAACTATATGATTAAGTAGTGCATATTTCTTGTAATTGTTCCATGTCAGCACACATGATCCTTGAAAAGAGAAGAAATCAAGTATACATAAGTTTGTAGGTTTTGGCGGCAGCTGTAACTTGTTGAAAAAAGTTGCACCTAGACCCCAATAGCCTGCTGTAAACTTGAATATAGAGACCAAATGTTTAAAAGATGATCCATCTGCAAGAGAGAGATAATGACTAATTAACATAGTCGATTGACACAACCTAAACCTACGAACTAAACCTACAACGAACGCTACCAGTCATTCCATATGCAAATTTTAAGTTTAAACATTTCTGTAATCTTAATATCGATCTTCTTTCTTTGTGCATGTTTCATCACAAGTTGATGACTTCCTTTTCAACTTGATCCTTCCTATACACATCCTTAAAGTTTAACAGATGAAGTTGAAAATCAATAAATAATAGAGATTAACAAACTCAGACGGAATGCTGTTGGCATGTTCGAGCTAAGCAAGTAAACGACTTCTCTTTGTTGCGTAGGTGAAGTGACAGTAAGAAAGGCGAAAACATATATTTGACATTTAAAAAGTGAGAATTTTTTTTTGTATCATTTATAAAGATTTACAAATTCACGAAGTTCCTTGGATGTACTACCCATGTAGTCATATCGGTGATGTATGTTTACTATTTATTTTCGACTATATTTTCCCGTGTCCTCTAACTAATTAGTGTGGATGACAATGCAATCACCATCTGCCAATATGGAGTTAAAACTATATGATTAAGTAGTGCACATTTCTTGTAATTGTTCCATGACAGCACACATGATCCTTGGAAAGAGAAGAAATCAAGAATACATAAGTTTTTAGGTTTTGGCGGCAATTGTAAGTTGTTGAAAAAAGTCACAGCTAGACCCAAATAGCCTGTTGTAAACTTGAATAAATTAGAGACCAAATGTTTAAAAGAGGATCCATTTGCGAGAGAGAGCTAATGATTAATTAACATGGCCGATTGACACAACCTAAACCTACTGACTAAACCTACAGCGAACGCTACAAGTCATTCCATATGCGAATTTTAAGTTTCAACATTTTTATAATCTTAATCTTGATCTTCTTTATTTGTGCATATTTTGTCACTAGTTGAAGATTTCCTTTTCAGCTTGCTCCTTCCTATACACATCCTTAAAGATTAACAAATGAAGTTCAAAATCAATAAATAATAGAGATTAACAAATTCAGAGGGTGATAGTAAGAAAGGCGGAAACATATATTTGACATTTAAAAAGTGATAATTTAGTTTTTTGTCTTTTATAAAGATTAACAAATTCACGAAGTGCCTTGGATATACTGCCCATGTAGTCATATCGGTGATGTATGTTTACTACTTATTTTCGACTATATTTTCCCATGTCCTCTAACTAATTAGTGTGGATGACAATGCAATCACCATCAGCGAGTATGGAGTTAAAACCATATGATTAAGTAGTGCACATTTCTTGTAATTGTTCCATGTCAGCACACATGATCCTTGGAAAGAGAAGAAATCAAGAATACATAAGTTTGTAGCGTTTGGCGGCAACTGTAAGTTGCTGAAAAAAGTCGCACCTTGACCTCAATAGCCTGTTGTAAACTTGAATAAATTAGAGACCAAATGTTTAAAAGAGGGTCCATCTATAAGAGAGAGAGAGAGTTAATGACTAATTAACATGTCCGATTGACACAACCTATACCTACGGACTAAACCTACAGTGAACGCTACAAGTTATTCCATATGCAAATTTTAAGTTTAAACATTTCTATAATCTTAATCTCGATCTTCTTTCTTTGTGCATATTTCGTCACTAGTTGAAGACTTCCTTTTCAACTTGATCCTTCCTATATACATCCTTAAAGATTAACAGTTGAAGTTGAAAATTAATAAATAACTGAGATTAAGAAACTCAGAGGGTAATAGTATGAAAGGCGGAACATATATTTGACTTTTAAAAAGTGGGAATTTATTTTTTTGTCAGTTATAAAGATTAACAAATTCACGAAGTGCCTTAGATGTACTACCTATGTAGTCATATCGGTGATGTATGTTTCCTACTTATTTCCGACTATATTTTCCTGTGTCCTCTAACTAATTAGTGTGGATGACAATGCAATTACCATTAGCCAGTATGGAGTTAAAACTATATGATTAAGTAGTGCACATTTCTTGTCATTGTTCCATGTATTTCAGTTGCTGGGCAGTATTCAGTAGTCATCATAGCTTTTACGTTGCTCCAGGGGATCTGATTAGCATTAGCAAGTCCCAAAGTTTGAACATTTCCGTTCCACCAGGTCAGAGCACGACCCTCGAACGTGCACATAGCAAACTTCACTTTGTCATCTTCAGCACATTTGCAAATCTCAAACACCTGCTCCATCTTTTCGAACCAACGTTTCAGTCCGACTACACCTTCAGTCCCGTTGAAAGAGTGAGGTTTGCCGTTCGTAAATGTCTTATACGAACATCCATGCATCTCTGGTGCAACAGTCCCTCCAGTATTTGCTGATCCAGATCCACCAGCATTGTTTGAGTCAGTTCTTGTCTTTTCATATTCTTCAATAGCTTTGGCCACACGCTTTTCCACTATCCTCTTAA
This sequence comes from Tanacetum coccineum, assembly GCA_026074375.1. Lineage (NCBI taxonomy): Eukaryota > Viridiplantae > Streptophyta > Magnoliopsida > Asterales > Asteraceae > Tanacetum > Tanacetum coccineum. Next base: position 50,350 of record BQNB010016400.1, read on the forward strand.
CAGATTTCTTCTTAAATCTCCTAGGCGGCATGATTCTGGCCACGCAAGTACACAATTCGTTAAGAATTTGTAAAGGTATGAAAAGTCATGGCTCGTGATAATAATAGAGAAAAGGAAATAGAAAAGTGATATAAATAATCATAATTTAATCAGAATGGTCAATATTTATATAATTGACCGATAGAAATAGATACTGATATGTCAAAAGATAGACGTAAGAGATCGAATTTAAACCAAGTATTATATATATATAAGATTATATATAATGCAATAATGACAATCGGAAAAGTAAGTAAGGATCAGGGAGTTGCGCGCGCGGATATCGGATAAGCGATGAAGGATTCTGTATTTAAAAATGAAGGAAAAGAAAATCTTTAAACTTTGTGGTTATAGACTAGGTTTTGAAAATGACCCAGTTCCCTATAACCTTGGCTCTGGTACCATCTGTAACACCCCCAAAATCGGGTCGCAGCGGAAAGGTAACAATGGGGTGCTACGTCAAAGTACAAAAATCAAGATATAGAAAACGACCTTAAATGGACGTTAAAAATAAGATTCATTCAATGTCATTACAAAAGATCAGAGTTTTCACGTTAGGTCCCATAGTTTTGTTAAAAAGACATTAAGATTTTATAAAACAAAAGTTTCATTGAATTTAAGAAATCAGAATCCCTCCAATAGATATCCGTCACGGCTCCCATCCAAGCTTATGCCTCAGCACCTGAGATTAAAACATGCTAAAACGTCAACAAAATTGTTGAGTGAATTCATAGGTTTATCAGGAAATAGCGTGGACCACAAGATCGAAGTAATAGTAGACTATGAAACATATTCAATAGTCTAAAACATGTATTATTTCCCTAAGCTCATGACACCGAACCTTAACGAAATAAACTGTAATCAAACCAGTACTCGAGGTTTGTGCCCCAACACGGATACAGATGTTACAAAAACATCCTACGAATTTTCTCAATACAGATGTTGCCAAACATCCTACGAATTTTCTTCGAATGTTAAATGCGTCAATGGTCAACTAGAAACCACAGCCTAGACGGGGATGGTCAGTCCCGATAGATCTATCCATAACACTAGCGTATACCCAGCAGGTAATTAACGGTTCATGATAAAAGGGGTCTTAGCGGCAAAAGGGTACTTAGGCAATAATGTAATCAGGAAATAGCATACAGTTTTAAAAACACTTGTGTCCAAAGAAATCAAGCATGTAATCTCCCCCGAATTTAATAAAACAAGTAGTAGAAAAAAAGGGGCGACAACTCACAAATTAATAGAAAGGAATTGTACAGAAGTGAAAAATTGTACAAGTTTGCAAATGAGTCATGTATTCCGCTCTGCTGGATTAAAAAAACATTGAAAAGATTGAAATGCGAGACTATGAACTCACAAATGTATAGGAGAAGGTAATATGTACATGTAGTAAAATAAAAGGATGTTTTGTAAAAGAGCAGTATTCCCCTCGCGGTTTATAAAAAACCTCACCAAAGATACAATGATAAAAAAAACGAAGTAATCACAATAAAAATGCGTCACGGTAAACAATCGAATGCAACCAAATCCAATATAGGTCGTATATAGTACTAATCACATAGAGTAATCTCTAACTATGCATAAGTTCTATTTAGCAATCACCATCTAATTGTTTTTGAGGTTAAAATATATTTTATAATTGAAAACATTTATAAATATCGACTAATGTATTATAAGTTTATTTACCCTGGTAGTGTTGTAGTTACTCCTGGTAGTGTTGTAGTTACTCCTGGTAGTGTTATAGTTACTCCTGGTAGTTAAAGTTATTACTACATGGTAGTATATTAGTTACTCCTTGTAGTGTATTAGTTTACTCCTGGTAGTTATGATATATTAACTGCTGGTAGTATATTAGTTTACCTCCTGGTATGTTATAGTTTATTTTCTAATTCTGACCCCGACTAAAATGACCACACTAAATCACATTTTTCATGACTCGGGTTCCTAAAGAGAATTTATGCGAGAACGATATTTTTGAACAACTTTCATTTCGTCCGAGACACCGAAAACTCGGAACCGAAATGGGCGAAAAAGCACTCGCATCAGATCTTATCAGTGTAATCAATTACCAAAAAGCAGATTTTGCCCCCAGCCTACTACCCGTTATCAACTCTCTTTAGACTTAAAGAACCTCGCAAGAATAAAACGACCTTCCGAACGACTTTCATGTTTCGGCCGAAGGCCGAAACGGACTCGAAAGTGCCGCAATTACCATCTTAAAAATCCTGACAGAAACCACTAACTTAACAAATGCTGGATTTTTATACCTCGAATATATGAAACCCCGCCCCCCCTATCGTTTTCCCGCTCTAACTTTTATCGTTATTAATCCTCTTGACAAGTTTCTTACCTTTTCGGAATCGACCGTGAATCATCACTATACTTAAAAAAATATAAAATAAAGTTTATATATAACGATTTTGGACAGAATCTTTGAGTGACCTTGATGAATCCATTTTTTAACCTTGATTTATTCAAACCTTCTACATTTGTAGTTAATCATTTTTACACCAACTTAACATGGTACAATACTTTCTCATCCCTTTTAACATGATATTAGCAATATCTCAACATATATAATAGTGTGCAAAATGATCATTACAAGTAAAAACTTAATACATTTACATGTTAAAAATCCTAATGTGCATATCAAGCTACAATAGAACTAACAATGCATGAAATGAATATTGACAGAACATAAAGGGAATCTAGGATGACCCTACATGTTATGAGATGATGATACAATGTAATCTAAACACTGTATTTAGATAAAAATCCAAAGCTTGCACAATGAAACCCTAGTTTCCTAGTGAAGACCCTTAGCTTCTTTTTACATGATATTCACTTGAATATGGTTACCAACGCTTGGGATCCCTTAGAATATCTTAGGATGATGTGTGTAGGAGTGTATGGGTTGTATAAAATTTAGTATGGATTTGGTTGGGGCTTGGTGGTATGACGTAGCATATAGAGATGTAGAGGGGAGGTTTTTGTTGATTTTCCTTGCAAAGTGTTCATTGTATTGTATCTTCTAGTTCTTGCACCTTATATGTGAAGCTTGGTCCAAATTTACTAATAGTGTTCAAACAAAACACCAGAGGTTTATAGATTCTTGTTTTCATGTCTCAAACACGAGTCAAAGGCAACATGGTATGGCCATGTTTAAGTAGAAAGGATGTACAAAGACTACTTGGAAGAATTTATTCTTATATTACTTTTTATACACAGCTATAAATTCGTGTCTATGTATGGATACAATATGATATATTTTTTGTAACTTTTATGTATGGGTATAGACTGGTGGGGTATAATGTTGAAGCGTAGAATTATTTTTTGTGGTTCCGGGTATGCCTAACACTACTTTATCGCCAAAACTAATAATTTTAACGTAACCTAAATAAAAATGAAATATAAAAAGTTGATTATTACTTCGTAAAAATAATAATTTGCTTGTTTGACGAAAACTTTAATTTTCGTTTGGTGTATGTTCGTTAATTGTTGCTATTTAGTTTAACCGCAATTAATTAATGGATAAAATTTAAAAGTTAAGGCGCGTAACGAAAACTAAAATAAAATAAATGGTGAAATTATGACGAAATAAATGGCGTCATAAAATGACCTGAAAATACGGAATGTTACATTTGGCCACCAATATAATTTCTTCACATCTTGGTACATCTTTTCGGAACCGGGATGGATAGAATATTTCGACTTGTGAGATTCGTGCATAATCACGGATCTTAAGTCTCTATAGCAAGGTATCCAACTCCTGCCGTGTTCCATCGGCACGTGGTTCTAATCTTTCCTTGGGTATATACCTTCGGATTATACCACCTACGTCTTCATTCACGAGATTCTCTGGTTTCTAGGCTTCGATCTGAGCTTCTAATATTCGTTTGGGGAGATCCAAGCCAATTGTCATAACTAAGGCTCGAACCTGCAATGGCTAAATCCGTTCCTTACGGCTCAGTGCATCGGCCACTACGTTTTCTTTCCCGGGATGATAACGAATATCACAATCCGAGTCCACCTCATAATTCTAGCCAACGGACCGTTGTCCATGTTTAAACCTCCTTCTGATCGAAATGTGATGTAGGAAATTTTAAGTTCCGGTGAAACATGGTGCATCTGGTTCTGTATAGATAGAGTCACTCCATATCCACACTTATGGGCCAAACACTACCGATCCAAGTTCTAAATCATGAGTGGTGTAGTTCTTCTCGTGAACTTTTAGTTGTCGAGAAGCATAAGCAATCACCTTCTCTCTCTGCATTAATACAACACCTAAACCCTTGTGTGACGCATCACAGTAGACCACAAAGTCTTCGCTCCCCTCAGGTAAAGCCAGAATTGGTGCACTGCACAGCTTCTGCTTTATTAACTGAAAAGCGTTCTCTTCCTTTTCTCCCCAGTCGAACTTGATTCCTTTCTGAGTAAGTTTCATCATTGACTTAGCAATCTTTGAAAATCCTTCAATGAACCTTCGATAGTAACCAGCAAGACCTAAAAATTGGCGGATTTCAGTTGGTGTCTTAGGAGATGCCCAATCTTTGATAGATTCTATCTTGGCTGGATCTACATGTATGCCTCTGCTATCAATGACGTGACCGAGGAATTGTACCTTCGGGATCTAAAACTCGCATTTTGAAAACTTAGCATACAACTGCTCCTTCTTAAGCAATTCCAAAATTGCCTTAAGATGTTCTTCGTGCTCTTTCTCATCCTTTGAATAAATAAGTATGTCATCGATGAAGACAATTACGAATTTATCTAAGTAAGGCTTGCACACTCGGTTCTAAAGAGGTCATGAATACCGCAGAGTGGCGTTTGTCAGTCAGCGAATGGCATAAACTTAGAACTCGTAATGACCATAAATACTATACAGGTAGTTTGGAATTGCCGATTTGAAATGTCTTGTTTCTCATACTCTAAGTGTGATATCCTGACTTAGATCATCTTCGAATAAATATGTTATCCCTTGAAGTTGAATCAAATAAATCGACGATCTCGTAGTGGAAAACGATTCTTTACTGTCATGTTTAATTAACTCACGGTAGTCCGTTGCACATCCAGAACCAACCCATCGCTACTTTTTGACAATAAAATAAGACCGGGGCTCCCCAAGGTGAGGAACTAGGCCTTATGAATCCCTTGTCAGAAAGTTCTTGTAATTGTTCTGATAATTCCTTCATTTTGGATGGAACCAATCGATACGGTGCTCGAGCTACGGGTGCGGCTCCTGGAATTAAGTCGATTTGGAATTCCACTGTTCGAGCTGGAGGAAGACCTGGCAAGTCCTCGGGAAATACTTCAGGAAAATCTCGGACGATTGGTACGTCCTTTATTTGTTTTCTTTCCGACTTGTCCTCCTCTTTCTTGGCGGATATATGTGCTAAAAAGACCTGGCATCCTTTGGCCATGTACTCTTGAGCTTTTGAACATGAGATAACTGTCAACTGGGATTCTCTCCCGTTACTACTTTTGTTGCCACAAAAAGTCAAAGTTTCATTCCCGTAGGGAATTTGAACAAGTTTCTCATCGCACACGATCACGGCGTGACATCTTCTTAACCAGTCCATATCGATAATGACATCGAAACTACCCAGTTCTACGGGAATTAGATCTATGTTGAACGGATGGTCTAAGAAATTTAAAGTACAACCTCGTATAATAGTATCTATCCTGACTAATTTCCCATTAGCTAATTCGACATCATAACAATTTTCTAATGGAGTTGGGGCAATGTTTATCAAGGAACTAAATGCAGTGGATATAAAGCTTCTATCGGCACCAGTGTCGAATAAGATAGATGCATAGTGGTTATTTAAGAGGAACGTACCCGTGACGACATTGACATCAGTGTTTCCCGATGCATTTCCTCTATTTTCTACATTCCCAACTGCATAAACCCAGCCTTGTGCGTTTCCATTTCCTCCATCCTTATTCTTCAACTTAGGACAATCTCTCTTGAAATGCCCTGGTGCTCCACACTCAAAACAACCATTTCCCTTGGGAGCTTCCCCATTGCCCTTCTAAGTATTAGCAACATTTGTATTACCAGTACTCCTGCAATCGCGGCAAAGATCCCCCATAAGGATTCCTTTCGCCTGTCCCCATATTTTAGACCTTGGCAACATTCTGCCTCTTGAAGGGTTGTTGCTGGTGGCTATGGTTGTTTATGGATGAATCATCAGCCTTCCTTTTGTTGTCAAGTTGCCTTTCTGCGTAGGTGCGGAGTTTCTGATCCATCAAGTCGTTGGCCAACTCAATAGTCTCATCCAATGTCTTGGGTCTGGCCGATTTGACGTTCCCATAAATGTTGTTAGGAAGTCCACTGATGTACTTATCAACCTTCTCGGTTTCGTTGGCAACAAACTTGGTACATATCAGGGTTAGCTCTTGGAAATGTTCAGTGTATGCTGGAACATCGTTCCCCTTGACCTTTAGGTTCCATAACTCGATTTCTAATTTCTTGATTTCTCCTTGCGGACAATACTTGTCCGTCATCTTTTTCTTGAGTACTTCCCAAGTCATTGCATATGTCTCAGGACCTAAGGTTCTAATCTGACCATTCCACCAAGTCAAAGCAGCACCTAACAGAGTGCAGGTGGCAAACTTTACTTGATTCTCAATAGCACAACCACTGATATTGAAAACTGACTCCATCTTCTCAATCCACCGAGTCAAACCGACCATGCCTTCAGTCCCCTTGAAGTTCAAAGGTTGACACTTCATGAAGTCAGCGTAAAAACAAGGGCGCACATTTTGCACATTCCTTCGGTTATCCTTGTGCGAACTGTGGCTTCCATCTTCATTGGTGGAGTTTCGCAAAAGAGATTGGTCAGTCATTGCTTGGATGGATTCTGGAGTCATGTTGTTTAGGTTGGTGTTGTTAACAAGGGTATTCGGTCCTCTTTTGGTCGTAGGTGCCATGATTTGTCTAGATCACAAAAGACAAAACATGAGGTCATATGACAGAATATAATAATGTATAGATGAGATATCAACACAAGAGAGGTATATAATGTGACATAACACATCCATTTCATTCATAACTTTGAAAATTTTACATGAAATAGTTGTCGGATTATACAAAATACAATACAAAAGATCTAAGGTTATGCTAGCGAGGAAAACCCCTAATACTTAACATGCATGTACAATGACTTAGCAAGATAAAATAACATAAATCACTGGATGTGACTGTCAGCATCCCCAGAAGCATCCTGGTGGTCTGGAATCCTAGCCTCTGGTCCTGGCTGTCTAGCTCTCCTCATGCTGCTCCGCAGTGCTAACAACTCGGCATTCAATGTCGCTCATCTCCTCGCCTCATGTCTCTAATGACTTCGGAGAAGTCTCTATCCCCCCAACTGTGCCTGACGCTATCGGTCAGTCTCCCGAAGTGCGCCAACTCAGCCTCCTGCATCTGGAAGTGAGTCTCATGTACCTGATGCTGTGACTGAATTAGAGTGCCTTTCAGCATGTAAGCTGTGTCTGATGTGCTGGAGATGGGTCTCGTGTGCAAAAACATGATCACGAAGGGTCAATAGCTCCTGATAAAGAGGGGAATAAAAGTTCGCCTGAATCAATCCTATCGAGTGAGCCCACCTCTCGGGAAGCATAAGCCTCCTCCTCTACCATCAATATTGTCCACTTGGAGGAATTAAAAAAAAAAAAAAAAAACAACCTATAACCCCATAAGTAAATCGACCCGCTGCAAGTCCATATCGACTCGCTGTGATATACGAGACCTACTATCTTGAGCATCCTCTAGTAAAGCATACAAGTCTTGTGTATCATGCTCATGGAGCTCAGCAAGCTCTGTGACCCTAGTATTGACCTCTCCCACGGTCTAGTGCCAGTCACTGAACTGCTTCGCGACTACCAAGTATCCCTAATCCCGTACCCAACATATCTAATCCCCTATCGCCTCTCTTCAGTATCTATCGTGCTGACAAATCCATAATCTATCCCTCGACCTCTGGTAGGTCTAGCAGTAGAACTCTCCCCGACCTCGTATCTGGAGCCTAGAGTGGACAAATACAACCTCTTGCGGGGAGGCTGCTCAGACTCGGGAATATCATCCCTACGGTCAACAGGTGGTGGTATGTATAGAGATGGTGGTAGTGGTGGTAGTGAAGGTGATGGTAATGCGGCAGTAACTGCATCAATGAGAGCCTGAGTGGATGATATCCTGAATGTCTGGATTTGGGTTGGACACCTAGATGATGGTAGTAATGGTGATGAATGTGCAGGTGGAACTGTGCACCTAGCAAGGCGCTCTCCCGCAGAGGGTGGTGATAGTGAGATAGTGGTGATGGTGATGGAGTAGTCATGGTCAGAAGTCCTCTCAACCTCTGCCTCTGGTGTAAGGGATATGGAAGTCTGAGAGCCGGACGTAATACCTATCCCCGCCCCCAATAGTAAATGTCATGGAGGGTGGTGGTAAACAGGCTCTGTTCCCTCAGGTGGGAAAACAGCTCATCAACAGGTGCAGCAATAGTAATACGACCGGAGCCTATAGATGCACCTCCTCCTCCTCTCCGTCCCATCCTCACCATCAGCGTCATCCCCCGATGAATCGCCGTCATCATCATCTCCATTATCTCTAATGTCTATAGGATAGTCAATCAGACCATCCTCTGTCTCGTCATCCTTATACTCCTCTGGATCCTCCCCGGGATCCGACTCAGTAACATATCCAAGTGAGTCAGCAGTAGGTGAATCAACAAGAAGGATTGGCTACTCCTCAGCCAAAAAACTCATGCTCATCCTCCAATGGTATATACTCAGGTATCATTTGGGGTGAGGCTCTGGCAGTAGTCAGATCATGTGCCTGTATGAACATAGGCTCACGCTCATCCTCGTCCTGAGGAACTGGCGTTGTAGTGTGAACCTCTAGGCCTGTATTAATCTGGTGATGGCTGGGAGCTACTTGCTGTATCGTGAATTCCTTCGTATCCTAATACGATGACCCGTGGAATGCCTCCCTCAGATACCTCCTCATCATCGGCTCCCCAGAAGGCTCTGCCGGGCTCAGAGTCGGTGTAAACGGAAGTGTAGGTAACAGTCCCGCAGATTCCGCTAAGACATGATTACTGCAAAAAGCAAAATAACTTATATAAGTATTACTTATAGGAAAGATCGGTGTGATATGTCTGTAAGCTTTAATAATAAAAGTCTTATAGTAATATACGTAATATCATTTATATACACGTATATCAATCATGTAAGCACTTAGTACCCTACTAATGCTAAAACAATGTATGTCATGTAAGCATATATGTGCTAGATGTAAACAAGTAATGCATGTATGTCCCTCGCAAATCCATTTGTGAAAACAGTGTTTGAAAATGGTATAGTCTAAAACAAAACTTTTGACCTGGTTCTCTATAACCTTGGCTCTGATACCAATCTGTAACACCCTCAAATCTGAGCACGCAGCGGAATGTTGAATATCCGAGGGCGTTACTTTATGGATCAATAGCACAAGATCTGAGAACGACTATTAAACGTGTCGTTTGAAAAAGATACATTGGATTAACAAAATACTTGTTTGTTACATAAGCCCATGGCTTCAAATTGTTCAACAATATAAATAAAGATTCCGGTTTATAACAATTGTCCCCAAAATGTAATAAGACCCCAAATCTTAAGTGTTGACTCTTCAATTATTGACTTCCAATATATCATCGCACCTCGTGCCTTATTGACCTGAAAAACATGCTTAAAATATCAACATAAAGTTGGTGAATTCATAGGTTTATGTAAATCAATAGTAGGACCGCAAGATTTCCAAGTGTATGATTAAGCAACAAATGCAAACATCATAAAAGTAATTTCATTTTCCTAAGCTCATGACACTGAAGCTCGACAAGTATGAATGCAATAAATTTGCCAATGAATGCCCGTGAATGATGTTCTAACCCGAAACATCCCAAATCCGACATGTTACAACGTTCGTTCCCGGTGATAGCTAGTCACCCGAACGGGGATGTCAATCCCAAATAGATCTACTCATAACATTCGCGCTTACAATCCAGTAATTGACAGTTCATGATAACAGGGCTCAGTGGGTTATCGCTACTTAGGCAAACACGAAATCATAGTATAAAATGTACAATTTGTAAAACAAAGCATGTTCTCACCCC
>BQNB010016401.1:0-13353 GCA_026074375.1 Tanacetum coccineum
TATAACGTTTCTTATCGCAGAGCCTCATTATGTAATTTCGCTCAGGGCCTTTAAAATTTTCATAAATTTAGGGACGGCCCTGCTTGTCACCTGATGGTAACAAAAGCTTTGATCAAACCAAAGCTCTCTAAGCATAAGCTCATTTTACTTACAATCTAATTTTTATCTTTAATTATATATTACATTACATATATAGGTAAATGAATGGTTCATATAAGAAAAAAACTATGGTTAATAGAGTAGATGAAATGATTTTGACCTGCTAATAGTGTTGCATGAGCTGCATGAGCTGCATGTTAAACTTGGCTATAACGTGTTACAAGTTTACATCAAGATCTTAGGTATCGTTGTTAATTTTGTAATTTTTGGTGCTTCATTAGGCAAAATGATAACGTCCCTGTTGTGCACAAAACTTCAGTGAATCAGTGCCTACTTGTAAACCATAATTAATATGTTACTACTACTTGTTTCTTTCGTAATTCGTTTTGTATGGGAAAAGAAATTGTGAATGCACTATTGGTCCAAAATATAAGTTAATATCTTTTTTGGTGGTATTTAAATAAATGAAGCAAATTGTGATATCTTAGAGGGTCGGGTTACGGGTTAGTTTTTATTTTCTCAACCTGACCCGATAAGCTCCAAACCTGACCCGATAACCTGATTGACACCTCTATTTGTGGGTATGAAAAATATATTTATGATCAAAAAAGCACTTACTTAAGAAAAAGACACAGAAACTCTTGATCGGCTTTAAACTAAACATCTTTATTCATAAAACTCATTTCAATCAATGTGTGTTTCAACACTATTTATTCAGCTATTGGTATAAAAGAATTAGAAAATTAGAAAAAGGAAAAAAAAAAGCGTTCTTGTGTTCATAAAAAAATCGAACTAACGCCATCTGATCGGTCTAAAAAATAAATTACCATTAACTTAAGCATAACTTGAGAACAAATGATTGTATAATATAATTATTACATTAGTATATACAATGAATAAAATATATATATGAGACATGCGTTATTCAAAAGTAAGTTAGAGACAGCTATAACCACCTTTATTCTTATTATACGTAGGATACATACATTTTTTTATTATTATTTTTCTAATTTCAAATGAATCGCAGTAAATGGATGTACGATATTCGGCGTACTCATTCAACTTATTTGAAAGGCATACAAGATTTTCTTATATTTGCTGAGAATAATCGGGTGAACAATGGAGATGCTCGTATTTATTGCAAGAATTTTGTAAGACTTAAAGATATCAAAGATATTGAGTATCATTTGATTACACGTGGTTTTGTGCAAAACTAAACATGTTGGTCAAAACACGGCGAATTACTAGTTGATAACAACACGTCAGTTCTTACATTTACTGATAATGAAAATCGTGATTCGTACATTAACGATGACTGCGGAACATCAAATGAGATGTCTAATAGTGTGGAGGATACATTTGGTTTCAATGATCAAGAAAATCTACAAACAGTGCTTGAGGACTCACAAAAACCATTGTATGCTAGTTGCACAAAGTTTTTTGTTCTTTCTGGTGTTTTGAAGTTGTTTGGTGTAAAAGCAAAGATGGACGGATGCAAGTTTCGCAGACCTATTAAAGGTTGTTGATGAAATGTTACCTGATGGTAATGAATTACCTATTTCGTTATACCAAGCCAAGAAAATGATGTGTCCAAGGGAATTAGAAGTTGAAAGAATACATGCATGTCCGAATGATTGCATATTATATCGAGATACATATGCAAATATACACAGATGTCCTATTTGTAAGGAGTCGAGGTATAAAAGTGAAACAAAAATAAGTGAGAACGAAATGAAATATGGCCCCCTCGTGAAAGTATTATGGTATTTGCCCACCATACCAAGACTGAAACGATTATTTGTGAACGAGAAAGATGCAAAATTATTACGTTGGCATATTTTGATGAGCGTAAAAAGGATGGAAAATTAAGACATGTGGCTGATTCACATCAATGGAGAAAGATTAATAATAAACATGATGAATTTGGTGGTGAGATTAGAAACATACAGTTTGGTCTTAGTTCGGACGGAATTAATCCGTTTGGAAACATGTGTAGTAAACACAGTACTTGGCCGGTTCTATTATGTGTCTATAATCTTCCACCGTGGCTATGCATGAAACGTAAATACATCATGATGTCATTGTTAATTGAAGGTCCAAAATAACCTGGCAATGAGATAGATGTTTATTTGGCTCCGTTGATTGATGACTTGAAAACTTTGTTGAATAAGGGCGTTAAAGTATATGATGCATATAAAAAGGAGAACTTCACATTGCGAGCAATGATTTTTTGCACCATAAGTGATTTTCCAGCATACGGAAATCTTTCAGGGTATAGTACAAAAGGTAAATTTGCGCGTCCTGTTTGTGAAGACCAGACATCTTCGAGGTGGTTACGTAATTGCAAAAAATCTGTTTTCATGAGGCATCGAAGATCACTTGTGAGAAATCACCCGTATCGTAAAAAGAAAAGGGAGTTTGACGGGATGACCGAATATGGATGTCACACCCCCAAAATATCAGAGTATAATGGCAGCCGAGGGCGTGTGACTTCATAATTATCATACATCTAAGCAATACAGAACGACCTCTATATGAGACGTTTTAAGAAATCGGATCACTTGAATTAGGAAATAATAAATTGTTTAAACATTCAGCGGAAGCATAAAATAGACAATACGACATTGTTTTAAATAGTTCAAGTGATCTTCAGATAATAGGAAAATGACAGCAATGCATGAGACTTCATACAACATCTTCGTTCTTAATACCTGAGAAAGCATTGCTAACGTGTCAACATAAAGTTGGTGAGTTCATAGGTTTGTTTAAGCAGAAAATGTAGTGTTATTGAATCACAAGATTTCACCCGCATATGACAATATAACAGATACAAAGTCATATAAATTGCATTACTATTGTCTAAGCTCATGACACCGAAGCGTTAACATATACCAACAATAAATGAATGCCCTTGCAGGTGTCTAACCCGGGACACCCGTAATCTGACTCAAATGAAACTGTGTTTGCTTGACTAATGTCAGTCCAAGACAAACAGGGATGTCACTCCCGATAGATCTATCCATAACATTCGCGCTCACAAAGATTGACGGTTCATGATAAATCGGGCAATTAGCAACTTGGGTTAAATCGGGACTTAGACCAATCAGTAATGAGTAATTGTACTTGTATTCACACGTTTGAAATAAGCAATGTTCTCACCCCAAAAGATGATTTAAAATAATAGAGTAGGGGCTATGAAAACTCACCTTGTTGGTTAATCGTCTGAAACTGATAGTGGCTCAATGCACGTTAAAGTAACTCAGTCAAACACCTAAATAATTATGACAAGGTCTGAGTTTACGTTCTAAAAGTACTTATTGAAATGGTTCATGCAAATGGGTCAAAAAGGCTTTGTCATTTATGAGTTAAAGTTTTACGTTTTCAAAGTGTTAGTTAAACTGTGGCTCTAGTGACGACTTTACAATTATACGAATCTATACAAGATCTGTTAATATTATTATGTGTCGCACTTATATTTACAAGTCCATGGGGTTTATGTCTAAGAATTTTAAAAACATCATTTTCAAGTTACTATGTATATATATTTCTCATCGCGTTTATTTATTTACATCGAAGTCGTTAATTAATTTGTTTTAATTATCAGATTTATACATGACAGTTCGTTCAACTCGTTTAAGTTTCTTATCAGAAAAAAATATTTTTGATCACCCGACTTTCCCAATAATAATATATATAACTTTTATATTTTATATTCTCTTATTATTATAGCTTTCCTAATTTATACTTGTTACAATAAATATACTCGTTAAATAACTATACATGTTAAGATAACCATATTCGCCAAAATAAATATACTCCTTAATGAACTGCCAACTTACTTGGAGCTCGCACTGAGAGTCGATAGCTACGCGTGAAGTATTTATATATGTCGAGGTTTATATGCGAAAATAATATAGATGTTTCTTTATGTCAATTGTCTAACTTTTCAGATAAAATTGCATTCATTTGTATCCAAAAATCTATCACGTGTGCATGAAAAACACTTCATGACCTGCCCTATTTCTTTCACTTTTTCTGCCACAACAGTGAGTTTGTAAGCTCACTGTTTTCGTTTTCATTACTACTCGCAGCACCCACATGTATATATATATATATATATATATATATATATATATATATATATATATATATATATATATATTAGTTTCTTTTCTATTTGCATATTTTCATCTTGGTATTCTTGTAAACACATGCATGTATAGCTATTTTCCATGAAACCCGTATAATTCTAGCCGTCTTCATTTGTTTTCCTGCTTTTCTTCGCAGTACCAACAGGGGGTTATTGGCCACTGTTGTGGCGTCCTTCTATGCACCCAGACGCGCCTTGATCATTTTACATTCATGATATTCCGTGTTCAGCTTCACAGGTTTATCAGTTCGGGGTAGGACAGATTCAAACTAGGGTGTGGAGGTGTTGTTTCGCAGCTCATTTGGCTGCAAAAAAAGTAGCAGCAGCTGTTGCGGACTCGTGGGTTTCAACAAGGGTGATTGTATGATCAAGTGTTACTGGTTCGCGGTACGAATCACAAGCTCAATTTACTCAGGCCCTTATGGCTGTGTCGTGCCCACAGTGAGCCAAAGGCTCGCTGTGGATCGACGTGCTCCAACAAGCTGTGCTTGCTAAAGGGTTATGAAACCATAGACAGTAGCTGGTGCATATAACATGGCAGTGGTCTGGTACGACACTACAAGGACAGTATTGGGGCACGAAACATGGTGGCAGCGAGGTCTCCTATTCAAAACCCTGATATTTTATGCATTTCGTTTTGAAGCCATGTTTTTGTACAAGTTCAAAGGTTGTTATAGTTTCTTTTGGTCTGTTATTAGTGGTTTGTATATGACATGCCGTTTACCTTAGTTACTCACGCACATTATTTGTTTCGCGCATGCTTCGTTGTCTACATTAATCACTTGTATGTTTATTGTTATTTTACGCATGTCACGACTAAAGTGTTCATACGTGTATGTACTTATCAGGTACGCTTATAAGTCGTGTGGATACTTTGCGAGGTCGAGGCTTGATAAACTACGAGCGAATGACATATAAAGGTTATTTTATGAGGATGGCTTACCGAGGTCCTAAGCTTGATGAAAGATGGCGAGGAAGAAAAGATGGTGGTAAGGTGAAATCTTGGCTGCTACCCTTCTAGGACTGACGCTTGCTTAGTTCTTGCACTCAACGAAAGCTTGATCTTTTACTTAGTGATTTTTCAGATATTGTAGTAAGTGAAATTCGTTCCTGTAATGGTTCTGATTATACACGTATTGTGAGAATGGTATTACTGAGGTTTGATGTGATGAGTACTATTGTTATGATATATTTTGTATGATCATTCTTTTTATAATATTGTTGATGAATAGCTACTATTTGTGAATTGCAATTGAAATGATACTGGGACAAGACATATTAGGTGGATAAAATAGTTGTAGGGCATTGCATGTAAAAGTGAATGATGGTGTTAGTTCATTATTTTGAATCACGAACGTCAAGTCGTATTTAGTAATATATATATATATATATAAATATAAATATATATATATATATATATATCATATATATATATATATATATATAATATAAATATATAAAATATATATATTAGGCCCATTTATATTTTGTCTATTGTAGTATGAACGGGTTCACAAACAATATAGTCGTGCGACGTTGTTTCGCGTAGCGAAAAAATAAAATACGATTTTTATTGTTACGCGATCTCTAAAGTACCCTTTTTGATCCGAAATAAAATAATGATTTATGCGCGTTATCATAACTCTTGACTAGCGCAAAATATTGTATATCGCTTAAAGGTAGCTTTTATTAGAAAAATAACGATACTGTTAAACTAGCTTGCAATACATACTTTGCATAACAGAACAAAAGTTCTACATTTTTCCGAGGTGTCACATCCGCCCCATGTTATGCGATTTCATCCCGAAATCAAGACGTCGTGGTAGATCGTGGGTTTGTGAATAGGTGAGGGTATTTCTCCCTGAATTGGTCTTCGCGTTCCCAAGTGTACTCCGGGCCTCTACGTGCATTCCAACGAACTTTAATGATAGGTATACGGCTTCGCTTGAGTTGTTTGACCTAGCGGTCCATAATTTCTACGGGTTCTTCAATGAAATTAAGTTGTCGTCCGAGTGATTTCCTCCAGGGGAATAACGAGTGTGTCATCGGATAAACATTTCTTTAGGTTGCAAATGTGAAACACGTTGTGTACTCGACTAAGTTCTTGAGGTAATTCTAAACGGTAAGCTACTAGACCAATCCTTTCTATGATTCTGAAGGGTCTAATATAATGAGGGTTCAACTTTCCACGTTTTCCGAATCGCATCACACCCTTCCAGGTTGCAACCTTGAGCATAACCTTATCTCCAACTTCGAACTCAAGGGGCTTACGCCTCTTGTCAGCATAGCTCTTTTATCGATCACGTGCAGCTTGCATGCGATCTCTAATCTTGAAAATATTCTCTGTAGTCTCGTGAATGATCTCCGGTCCGGTAAGTTGTGCTTCTCCAACTTCATCCCAACAAACGGGTGAACGACACTTCCTACCGTAAAGTGCTTCGAACGGTGCAACTTTGATACTCGTGTGATAACTATTATTGTACGAGAATTCTACCAAGGGCAGGTGTCTATCCCAACCATTCCCGAAGTCAATCACGCAAGCTCTTAGCATGTCCTCTAATGTTTGAATGGTTCTCTCACTCTGACCGTCGGTCTGAGGGTGATAGGCAGTACTCAGGTTCAACTGCGTACCTAATGCTTTATGCAAGGATTGCCAAACTCTCGAAGTGAAATGGCTATCACGATCGGAGATGATTGACACCGGTATTCCATGTCTTGCTACTATCTCCTTCATGTACAGCCTCGTCAATTTTTCTGTTGAATCCGTCTCCTTCATTGGCAAAAAGTATGCAGACTTAGTAAGACGATAATAAATACCCAAATCGAATCGTAATCCTGCTGCTGTTTATGGTAGCTTGTGTGAATCCATTGTATATATTATCCCACTTCCACTCTATAAGTCGGGTGGACAATAAAACCAGAGGGCCCTCTGATTGTTCATGCTTTGACTTGGCACAAGTCAGGCATTTGCTGACATATGTGGCGATGTCAGCCTTCATGTTTGGCCACCAATATAACATCTTCAGGTCATGGTACATTTTGTCGGCTCCTGGATGAATAGAATACTTTAACTTATGCGATTCGTGCATAATCAAAGATCTCATGTCACCGTAACATGTAACCACTTCTATATCCAAGCATAATGTTCCATCAGCGCAATGCTCTAACTTCTTTAGCATGCCACTGATATCTTCTGCTTTAATGTTTTCGATCTTGATTGCTTCTCTATGAGCCTCAAGGATTCGTGACAGAAGGTCCAAGCCAATGGTCATAACTAAGGCTCTTACTCGTAATGGTTCGATCCTTTCCTTTCGACTCAAAGCATCCGCTATGACATTTGCCTTCCCCGTATGAAAACGAATTTCACAATCGTAATCACTTAGGAGTTCTATCCATCGGCGTTGCCTCATGTTAAGATATTTTTGGTCTAGGATTATGATTGTAACTCTTGTGTCGGTGAACACTACACACTCGTGCCTATAGATAGATGTACTCCAAATCACAGCGAACACACTGCCTCCTAACTCTAGATCATGAGTGGTGTAGTTCTTCTCGTGAATTTTTAGTTGTCTAGAAGCGTATGCAATAACCTTCATTCTCTGCATCAGTACCGCACCTAACCCTTTTATGGATGCATCACAGTACACCACAAAATCTTCACTGCCTTCCGGTAGTGCTAAGATAGGTGCAGCACATAGTTTCTGTTTCAATAGTTGAAAAGCTTCTTCCTGTTCCTCACCCCAATCGAACTTCTGGTTCTTCTGCGTAGCTCATCACAGGCTTAGCTATTTTGGAGAATCCTTCGATGAATCTCCTATAGTATCCTGCAAGACCTAAGAACTAGCGAATCTCCGAAGGAGTAAGTTGAGATGCCAATTCTTAACAGCTCAATCCTTCGCTGGGTCACGTGAATACCACTCTATCAAATACATGAACCAATGAATTTTTTACTGTATTGATCCAAAATTCACATTTGGAAAATTTGGCATACAGTTCTTCTTTCTTTAACAACTCCAGAATAGTTTTCAGGTGTTCTTCGTGTTCTTTCTCATTGCGGGAGTATATGAGAATGTCGTCGATGAACACAATCACAAACTTATCCAAGTATGGCTTGCACACACGGTTCATGAGATCCATGAACACCGCAGGTGCGTTGGTCAAACCAAAAGGCATAACTCGGAACTCATAGTGTCCGTATCGTGTTCTGAAAGCAGTCTTGGGAATATCTTCTTCTCTGACCCTTAACTGATGATAACCTGACCTTAAGTCAATTTTTGAGTAGATGCTGGATCCTTGCAACTGATCGAATAAGTCATCGATCCTTGGTAAGGGATAACGATTTTTCACTGTAAGTTTGTTCAACTCACGGTAATCGATACACATTCGAAAAGATCCATCTTTCTTTTTGACAAACAAGATTGGTGCTCCCCACGGAGAGGAACTTGGTCTTATAAAACCTTTGTCAGAAAGTTCTTTTTATTTGTATTGGCTAGCTCTTTTCATTCTTTGAGGTGCAAGACGATATGGTGCGCGTGCAACGGGTGCAGCTCCATGTATTAACTCGATCAGAAAAAACTCTACTTGCGTGTCGAGGGTAATCCTGGTAAATCTTCAGGAAATACTTCCAAAAAGTCTCTAACAACAGGCACATCTTCAATTCGCCTCTCTGAGGTTTCGGCTTTCTCTTCCTTCGTCATTTGAATCAAGAACACTTGACATCCTTGGTCGATGTACTTCTGTGTCCTGATGCTCGAGATGACTTCTAATCTCGATTCGCTTTTAATTCCGCTCCTTTCGCCTTGTATGATCAGCATATCATTTCTGTACGGAACACGAATGTATATCCATAACACACACTCTGCATGTTCGGCCACGCAATCCTATCCGACGAGACCGTCAAAACTTCCTAGTTCTATAGGGAGTAAGTCGATTTCGAACAAGTGATTTTGTAAGTTAAGAGTACACCC
Source organism: Tanacetum coccineum (assembly GCA_026074375.1). NCBI lineage: Eukaryota > Viridiplantae > Streptophyta > Magnoliopsida > Asterales > Asteraceae > Tanacetum > Tanacetum coccineum. The sequence goes on from BQNB010016401.1 coordinate 9,217, forward strand.
TCTTAAAATAGTATTTGTGGTTAGTGACTTTCCCTCGGCTAGCTCCACACTATAATTAGTATCTAGGGTTGTAGGAGGGATGTCTATATATTTACTGAAAGCCATAAGACACAAACTCTATCCGCACCATTGTTCAAAATAGTATTGAAGCAAATAACATTATTGATCAGAGAACGTACCATTCACCACGTTTGTTTATATTCACTGCTACTATCAGCACATAGGCTGTATACCCTGCCAGGTGCTCTGCGTCCTCCTTGAGTGCTGGTTGATGCTTGGTTATTCCCCTTAGGGTTCCTTTGATTCTGTCTTTGATTGTTCTGAGGGTTTTGCGGGTTGCATCAAATTTGATTTCCACTACCTTGATTCCTATTGTTCGGACACTTGTTCTTGTAATGTCCTTTTTCGTCACATCCGAAACAAGTGACATTACTTCCCTGTCCTCCTTAGCTTCCTGGTCCTCTTTGGTTTGCGGGACGAGGTGGAGCTCGACAGTCTTTGGCCTTATGTCCTGCCTTTCCACAGTTGTAACAAGCAAGAGGGCATGCGTCAATGTGGTGTCGTCCATACTTTACGCAGTGAGGTAACTTGCCAGCATAAGAACCTTGTCCGTGCCTGAAACCCCTTGCTGTCTCTGGGGCGTTTGTTTGGATTGAGGTTGCTTGTGTAGAAATATAGTGTTGCTGAGGTTGTGGTTGTATGGTTTTCTGTTCCATTTTCGCTTGTCACCCGAATTTCTCCCAACTCTTGACCACATGTACATCTAAACCTTGAGCCATGTCAATGCTTCAGACAAGTTCTACTGTTTGGATATGTAACATTACCCTTGATGCTCAAATGTAGACCTTCGATGTAACGTTCTAAACAACCGTCGGTGTTGGTACCATTTCAGGGCATAAGAGGATGAGTTCTTAGAAACGTTGATTATTGGCAGTAGGTAGTTACCCTTCAACTTTTACAATCTCACAACTCATTCATTTTGCTCTTGATTTCATTCCTAGGCAGTTACTTTCGAATGGACATAGCCTTGAAATCACTCAAGTGTGGGCATGAGCGGTATCGAGGGTAACGGAATGAACATACACGTTCCACCAAGTTAAAGCACCATCTAGCAGTGTGCTAGAAGCAAATTTGACTCGGTCACCTTCTGCAACGTTGCTAATCCCAAATTGAGACTCTAATTTCTCAAACCATCGGGTTAAGACTACAGCACCGTTTCATGTACCACGAAAGTTTTATGCAAACTGAACAGAATTCCTGTGTAGTTGCTGTTTTGTTATGAGAAGAAGTTGGACCTAGGTTGTTCTCGTTCTTGAGTTCATGCATCATGAGTCCAGCGGCAGCATGCGAGTGGCTTCAGCAACTCTTGTGGCAAAGAGCTGGTGTGTGCATCTTGATGTCAATGCCACTTTTATATCCACATTGTTCTCGGTTTGGTCGTACGTGACTTGAGTGTTTCTGGGTTGACAATTGGGCGTCTTCCGGTGCCATTTTCTATAAGAGGGACAATGAAATGACAGTTATGACATGCACAAAAATTATATGTGTACAGATGTTACTACAAATGGCATGTCTCTTGAAATCAATACTATTATTATTCGCAAACACAATGTTTATTTCAAAGAGTACGAGTGACATACAAAGTTTCACTAGCCGTGACCAAACCCATAGCTTAGTGGTTTATAACAAAAGACAGAGAATAAAACTAGTTAGTTGGTACGGTAGATTCGCTGAATCACTTCGTGTGATAACTATTATTGTACAAAAATTCTACTAGGGGTAAATGTCTATCCTAACCATTTCTGAAGTTAATCACGCAAGCTCTTAGCATGTCCTCTAATGTCTGAATGGTCCTCTCACTCTGACCATCGGTCTGAGGATGGTAAGAAGTACTCAAGTCCAACTGCGTACCCAATGCTTCATGCAAAGATTGCCAAACTCTCAAAGTGAAATGGCTATCACAATCAGAGATGATTGACACCGGTATTCCATGTTTTGCTACTATCTCCTTCATGTACAACCTCGTCAATTTTTCTGTTGAATCTATCTCCTTCATTGGTAAAAAGTGCGCAGACTTAGTAAGACGATCAACAATGACCCAAATTGAATTGTATCCTGCTGCCGTTTTGGGTAGTTTGGTGATGAAATCCATTGTTATCTTCTCCCACTTCCATTCTGGTATATCAGGTTAGACCAATAAACCAAAGGGCCTCTGATGTTCAGCTTTGACCTTGGCACAAGTCAGGTATTTGCTGACATAGTGGCGATGTCAGCCTTCATGTTTAGCCACCAATATAACATCTTTAAGTCATGGTACATTTTGTTGGCTCCTCGATGAATAGAATACTTTGACTTATGCGATTCGTGCATAATCAAAGATCTTATGTCACCGTAACATGGTAACCAACTCCTATTATCCAGACATAATGTTCCATCAGCGCGGGCTTCAAGTTTCTTTAGCATGCCTTCAATATCTTCTGCTTCAATGTTTAACCTTAACTGCTTCTTTCTGAGCCTTAAGGATTCGTGACGGAAGGTCCAAGCCAATGGTCATAACCAAGGCTCTTACTCGCAACGGTTCGATTCTTTCCTTTCGACTCAAAGCATCCGCTACGACATTTGCTTTCCCCGAGTGATAACGAATTTCGCAATCGTAATCACTTAGGAGCTCTATCCATCGGCGTTGTCACACCCCCAAAATATCAGAGTATAATGGCAGCCGAGGGCGTGTGACTTCATGATTATCATACTTCTAAGCAATATAGAACGACCTCTATATGAGACGTTGTAAGAAAATTAATCACTTGAATTAGAAAATAATAAATTGCTTAAACATTCAGCAGAAGCATAAAAATAGACAATACAATATCATTTTTAAATAGTACAAGTGATCTTTAGATAACAGGAAAATAACTTCAATGCATGAGACTTCATATAGCATCTTCATTCTTAATACCTGAGAAAACATTGCTAAAGTGTCAAAATAAAGTTGGTGAGTTCACAGGTTTGTTTAAGCAGAAAAGTGTAGTGTTTGTGAATCACAAGATTTCATCCACATATGACAATATAACAGATACAAAGTCATATAAATTGCATTACTATTGTCTAAGCTCATGACACCGAAGTGTTAACATATACCAACAATAAATGAATGCCCTTGCAGGTGTCTAACCCGGGACACCCGTAGTCTGACTCAAATGAAACTGTGTTTGCCTGACTAATGTCAGTCCAAGATAAACAGGGATGTCACTCCCGATAGATCTATCCATAACATTCGCGCTCACAAAGATTGACGGTTCATGATAAATCGGGCAAATATAGCAACTTGGGTTAAATTGGGACTTAGACCAATCTGTAATGAGTAATTGTACTTGTATTCACACGTTTGAAATAAGCAATGTTCTCACCCCAAAAGATAATTTAAAACAGTAGAGTAGGGGCTATGAAAACTCACCTTGTTGGTTAATCGTCTGAATAGTGGCTCAATGCACGTCAAAGTAACTAAGTCAAACACCTAAGTAATTATGACAAGGTCTGAGTTTAAGTTCTAAAAGTACTTAATGAAATGGTTCATGCAAATGGGTCAAAAGGGCTTTGTCGTTTATGAGTTAACATTTTACGTTTTCAAAGTGTTAGTTAAACCGTGGCTCTAGTGACGACTTTACAATTATACGAATCTATACAGGATCTGTTAATATTATTATGTGTCGCACTTATATTTACAAGTCCATGGGGTTTATGTCTAAGAATTATAAGAACATCGTTTGCAAGTTACTAAGTATATATATTTCTCATCGCGTTTATTTATTTATATCGAAGTTGTTAATTAATTTGTTGTAATTATCAGATTTATACATGACGGTTCGTTCAACTCGTTTAAGTTTCTTATCAGAAAAATATATTTTTGATCACCCGACTTTCCCAATAATAATATATATATAATATATGTAACTTTTATATTTTATATTCTCTTCTTATTATAGCTTTCCATGTTTAAAACCCGAACAAGCTTTAAAATATTTTTAACGTTAAATAAGTTTTATAAACCGCGTTAAGTTTGTTTATAGGTTTAAAACTTGGTTTCGTTGTCACTATTTTTAAATCACCGAAAGATACTATTTAAATTTCTTACTTATC
>BQNB010016401.1:14810-71693 GCA_026074375.1 Tanacetum coccineum
TGATATTCGCGTGCGAATTAAACTTTCTATGACAAAAATAATGCATTGACGATCATAAAATGACTTCTCATTGAAAATTATTGGTAAACTTGCAAACTTGCAGTACATGATTTTTACTTAACGAAAAGAGGATCTAGTTTTCTTACGGGGTGTCACAATATTGGTTGCACGAACATCTGCATCGTATCGCTTCTTCTCCATGTCACTTAGATCCTCATAGGTACGAGGCCTTTCTGGTCCAAGTAGAACACCTCCCTCAAGGGTAGTTCCAAGTGTATTCCTTGTGGTTCCAAGCTCAAATGGTCCTTGATCAATAGACTGGAGAATTAGCAATCCATTTTCCTTTCCTCTACAGTACAATCGGATTCGTTGTGACCATGATTCGTAATCAGTCCTATCGAGCATAGGAGGGCGGGTATCAGAACCGGCCGCTTGAATATCATCTGAGTTACTAGACATGATTGTTTGATTGATTGTATTATGATAGATTTTGGATCGATACAATGATTAGTGATTGTATGTTAAAAGTGATGATTGTTTGTTGATATAGGTGATATGTTGTTTGTTTGTGATTTGGTTAGGTTTGGTTTGATTAAGTTTACAAGATGCGATGCACAAGTATCAGTCATGAAATCTAGACAAGTCTCAATGTTAAGGATTAGACAAAACTCAATGAGGTGTCCTAGACAAAACGCAGTCAAGAAGCAAAGACAAAACGCAATGTAGAAAAAAAATTGCCAGGGATTCTTTCCACCAAAACGCAATAAGGGTCTTCAACTTGGGACAAAACGCAGTACACAAAACGCAATGAGAAGGAGACAAAACGCAGTGACGTATCTTAGGCAAAATGCAATCAGCTCTTGAAACAAAATGCAATCAAGAAACTAATTGGGCAGAGTTTCTCCTAGTCAAAACGCAATGAGGGTCTTCAACTTGAGACAAAACGCAATACACAAAACGAAACCTGTAGTGTTAACCAAAACGCAATACACAAAACGCAACTGCTGTACTACACTAGAAGACAAACTGTAGTGTACTATTCTCTAAGAAGATGGAGAGACAAAACGCAACTAAGAAACGTCTTCCTAGGAGACAAAACGCAATTTCCAAAAATGCTTCAAATCACTAAAAATCACCCTTTTGAACGTTTAAGCTTGGATTTTCTTGCACAACTTGGTACTAGAAGGCTAAAACTACACTAAAAACACTAACTTTAACACCACAAACGTGAGAATCAAAGAAAGCCAATGTGAAAACCATAAACCTTCAAAAACTAAATTTTTGATTAATTCTTCTAAGAGAAATGCACATACAATCTAAGTAATCATCCCATGTGCTCTGATACCAATTGTATTATATTGGAAATCATAACACAATCAAGGATTGGTGTGTAGGCCGATTTCTAGAGAAAGAAAATGGGAAGTTCTAGTGAGAGAAAGTCACTTAGTGTGTGTTTTTTAAACAATGAACATCCAACCCCTCTCAATGGCTGTGAGGGAGTTTAAATACAAGAGTTTATGTGCCCTAAGTAGGGTATGGAGTGGGCTAACATAAGGGTAAAAACTCGGCCCAACTCCATAAGTTATATGGTAACTAAACGATTAATATTAAGACTACGAGCTAACTTATGCTAGACATAACACGGGGTGACCGAATCTTTTTCATGATCCTAACAACAAATACGCCGTATCTTCCTTTATGGATACGGCGTATTGATTGTTAGAACAGTAATCTTCAAATGTCTTCGTTTAAGCTCCAGAATACGTGCCTTTTATTAACTTTCACCAAGTACTCCATAATTACTGCAATTCTCAAATACAAACGATTAAGTAACAATTCTTTGCAATAATTATACAAAATGGGTTAATTACATGGGATAAATAATGCTATAAAAGTGATGTTATTTGATGTCATCAAATATCCCCCCACTTGAATCCTACTTGTCCTTAAGTAGCCTTTAGAAGTTTATAAAAATATATCCTTAAGGATTTTTCCATTAAGCATTTATTTGAATATATCTTGTGCTATTGATCTTGAAGTAACACGCCCCGGACCCTTATTCTGTTGCGACCCAATTTGGGGGTGTTACATAACATGTAACTAATTTGCTCAATTTCTCTATCGTGACGGGTACTCTATCATAGGCTTGGCAAGGATACACATCTCCACCACTAGAGCTAAGGAGTAAACAAGTTTATAAAGGTAAAATGGGTTTTTATTATAAGTCTTAGGGTTGGTTATTCTACAATCTTTCACCAAAAGTACCACACTAACAAGGCAGCAGAAGCACACATACATGGCCGTAACGAAGGAATAGACATGTGTGTTTGATCACATCCTCATTCGAGTTTAACCAAGGGTTAAGATGAAGAATGATATAGGGTAAGGATCTTCTAACTTTTACTAATAGTAATAAACCAACAAGGCAGCTGAGACATGCATACATGGCTGTAACAATGGAATAGACATGCATGCTCGATCACATCCTCATTCGCGTAAAACCCATGATTAATGATTAGGAAAGAGAAATAAATTGTTGTTAAATAAAAATTACGAAACAAATAGACTAAGGGGTTATTTGGTATGGGTAATTTCTAGGATATTTTGGGAATTTGAAATTAAAATTCTATAAAATGTCATGTTTGGTTGGAAAATAAGAGGGGTAATAGGAAATTAAAATATCTTGTTTCAAGCCATTATAATATCCCTGGGCGGGTAAGGAATTTTCATTTGCCTTAAAAACAAGGCCCAACTTAAAGGGAAAAAAATAATACCGTATCCTTCCTCTACCTCTCATATCTCTTCTCCATTTTTTTGCTTTGTCTCTTCATCTACAACAACCTTCAGGTAACAAACTTTTTTTTGAAAATTGTATTTTGATTTCATTGTTATTCTTTCTTGATTTTTATCTCGAAAATTGTTAATATAAATTAGGGTTTCTGATCATCATGTATTTGTATCAATTTTGAAATTGAAATTGGGGTTATATTATAAAAAGGTGCAAATGGAATGGATTGTTCCTTTTAGTTTCATTGCTTATTATTCTTCTTGTTTTTGCAATAGTGGGTATGAACTTAGTAGTTCCCTTTGTTTTTTTTTAATTGCTTTTGTATGCAAGTGGTATGGTTTTTTATCAAATTGGTTAACATTTGATTACTTTTTTATGTATACGACAGTGGGTATGGCTAATCAATGTAGGACTTATAATGGGTGGTCACATAAGGAAGAAGCGAAGCTTGTTGAAAGTTTAGTAACTATGGTTAATAGTGGATTATATAAAGTCGACAACGGCTTTAAAAGTGGTTATTTACATTATCTCGAGAAAAACTTTAAGTAAGCATTCCCAGATTCGGATAAATTGGTAAAAAACATTGAATCAAAAGTAAAAGCATTAAAGAAAGATTGGCAAATTGTTTATGATATGATCAATGGTTCAAGCACTAGTGGGTTTGGTTGGGATGAAATTAACAAGCTTTTGACCGCATCTAATGATGTGTGGAATGACTACATCAACGTAAAGGTAAGTAGCGTCGTATGTCACTTTCTAGTTAAACATGTATAGGTTATAATTTTAGTTCTTATTGGTGCTTTATTTCTTGAATATAGTAACAAAGACAAGGGTAAATGGAGAACCAAATCATTCCCTTACTTTGAAGAATTGTGTGTTGCTTTTGGAAAAAACCGAGCTTGTGGGAATGAAGCTAAAGACTATTGTTGATCCCACGCCTTGATCGATTCTTTATGATATAAAGAGTTTGTTACCTTGGAAGAATCCAAAATAACAAAGATTGAGACTTTGTGTGTATACCAAAGTGTATGCGGAATCTACACTTTGATACTCTAGAGAAATTTATGAATTAAACAGTAATGATCACACACAAACAATAAAAATAAAACTCACTGCTTTAATATTATAAATAATACGAGTACTCTTTAAGTACTGGGGTTACAAAACCTTGAAGCTATTACAAATTCTCTCTAAATGTTTCTCTCAAAGTTCTATATATCACTACTCTAGGGATCTCCTTTTATAGAAATACAAGGAGCCCTTTACAAATATATCTGCCTATCTATTAGGATCAGTTACAATTCAAAACTAAACATCCCGAAATATTCTCCATGAACTCTTATCTTCAGTTCATCAGCTTTGACCATTTAGCAGTACTAACTCTTGATGCTAGCAGTATTAAGTATCCTTGGCAGTACTAACTTTGTGCTGGCAGTACTAACTCCTTTAGTACTGTTGGCAGTATTAAGTCATATGAAGATTTATTCCTAACAATCCTCCCCTAAACTTGTGATTGTCCTTTAAATTTAATCTGTTTCAGTTTGTTCTGGAGCATACCAGTAAAACTACTTACACTTCTTGACACCAGTTTTCTAAACATTAAACATTATTAAACAACAATGATGGTCACATACATTGTTCATGGCATAAGTTAAATAAAACAACGTAAAAGTAATAAAAAATATACGTATCAGTTGGGGCAAACTAGAAAACGTCTACATGGATTTGTGAGAGTCCATGACGTGAGTTCCATCAATGGGAGCTTGCACTTACACTCAGCAGGTATGGGTTCTTGATAATCAATTGCAGCCATGTTGAAAAAGGTTCTTGATTTGTGTTTTCAATTTAGGGTTCTTGATTTGGGGTTTTCAATTTAGGGTTCTTGATTTGGGGATCTTGTAAAAGTATATATTGAAAAAGGTTGTAACGGTTATATAATTTGGTACAAATGGGCCGGGTAATTAAGTATTCGGGTTATGGAGATGGATAGTTAGCCACGGTGGAAAAAGAAGGAATAAATTTGGTAAAAAAAAGGAAAAAATGACGTGGAAATTTAGTCGGTCATCTTGGTAATATTAACACATAACAAACAAGTTCGTTGTTGTAGGTAGGACAAAATTTAGTTCGTTGGTGATGTCGGGACATTTTTGAAAGTTCATGGGTATTTTTCGACTTTTACCCTATTTTATTTAGATCAAAAGTGTTTTTAATTCATAATAAATAAAACAAAAATTTTAAAAATATAATTCCTTTTCTGAAAATTATTTTTAGTCATTTAGGATTTATTAAAATTAAATTTGCGTTCGTAGGGCTTAAATTTGATATACTTGCTTAATTAGTCGCGTTTTATTAATTCTCGTTTACATTTACGTGCTTAATTTCTTGAATGCTTTACTTGTCGTAATTGTTTGTTTGCCTTTACATGTTTTTATGCGTTTTCATTAGTAGAATTAGAAACCAAATCAAAATCTTTGAAACCATTCAAATCACGCGATCACGAACCAGACCGACTTTCTATTCACACTTCGCCGAGGACAAACGACCCGGGAGATTTTAGGAATTGCTTTGGTCAAAAGCAATCTTCTTTAATCTTTTGGAATACGTATACTACTATACTATAATTGATTTCATCTCTTAATTACACGTACTTGTTTGTGTGTGTGGTTTGGAACGGATCAAAATTTTGGCGCCGTTGCCGGGGAAGTGTGTTACGATTATCGTGTTTCGTTTGAAGATTAGTTTTTGAAGACCCTTCCTTGTGAAGTTATCGTTTTTAATTGTGAATATTTTCTTTTTATTATAAAACCATAAAAATCCAAAAATATTTTACTTTCTTATTATTTTTTTTTCGTATGTATTATTTTAAAATTTTATAAATATTCTTCTTTACCATCTTATCCGTTTAATTCTTATTTTCTCAACCCTCTAATTTCGTTTAATTCTTATGTCGTCATTCAACCAACTTAATTGTTTTGGGTGTGGAGAGACGATTGATGGTGTACGTTGTCGATGGTGTACTTGTGAGAGGTGTGGATATGATCTTAGAGATGGATTTTGTTTGTTTTGATCCGTATTTAATAAGAGTATCACGAATAAATCGATCCTTCATATAATTTCTTCGGTCTAAGCTTTTGCGAAACGATTATCTCCAAACTTTCATTCTCTTTTTTGTTGCGATTTTCTAAAAAAATTAAGATCTTTACTATACAATACTAAGAAACTCGGTGTAATTTCACCGTCTTCACGATCATAATAACTTCCGGATAAATTCCTTGGCAATTCTTCATTCTTCGACAATTTTAAGTAAAATTAAATTTTAAAAAAATAAAAAACAAAAAAAAACCAATAATTGCGTTGGTAGTAAAATACATAAGTTTGACTACTTTAACATCCCATTTGCGAATTGCAAATTTCTTCCAATCGTACCAAAGATAGAAAATTGACACAAACTCAGGAAATACATACTTTACACTTAAGCCTAGCAGCTGTAAATAAACTTAATCTAACAGGTAGTGCTAGGTGTAAAGTGTGTAACGAAACAAATAGTTGTGTAATTCCTAAAAGAATGCTCTACAGGTTCTTATAGGGGTATCTTACTCTTATAATGAGAACAAACAAAGGGTTTATATGGGGATTTAACTAACCAGTGTAGTTAGTTAATAAAATAACATGTATAGGCTTTTTGGGTGTAATCCTAAAAATTTACCAATTTAAACAAGTTACTGCATCTAAATCCATTGTACTAATTATTGTGGTCTCGAATAGATATACCAAGCCAAGTTCTAAGTCTACAACATCACCGACACACTCATATTTTATGGAATTTAGGAACATTTAGAAATGAAATAAGGTTAAATCCTCACAATATCTAATAAGGGTTATTGTGTGCAGGTTATGTATCAAGTAATTTCACAAAAGTATGCTTGAAAAAAAAATTGAGCATAATTTAAGCATTTTTGTGAAAAATAGGACAAGTATACATTCTAATTCCCATCCCCCCACTTAAATTATACAACGTCCTCGTTGTATAGATAAAACATTAAAAACAAGAATTAAAAGAATTAGAATGAGAAACTCCCCTGATATTTTGCTCGGTAGATTCTCCATGTTGATTTATGAGCAAGATTTTGTGTTGAACAGCCGTCTTGAGGTTTCAAGACTCTAACACTTTTAGATTTCTAGATTGTAGATACTTCACCAATATTCGTCGATTCCTTTGCAGCAAGGTCCTGTGCAAAATATAAGAAAAACATGCAAAATCATATCTCGGGTATCTACGATTGATTTAAATAAGCTAAATAAACTGTACAGGAGACTAATACACCGTATCCATAAACTGGAATACACCGTATTAAGAAACCTGTAAAAAGTATCTAAATACAGGTCAGTCTATAAATACGCCGTATCATGTGCATGAATACGCCGTATTAAGAGAATTGGCAATAATGATTAAAGTGCATAAGAATAAAGGACTGATAACGTCCATACATTTAATACATCATATGGTATGGAGCGGATACGCCGTATTGATGTCTGGGAAGACAGGCTGGATAAAGATAAATAACAATCCAGGTTGTCTCTCGAGAAGCACGTTTGTTTCAGCTAGTCTTTAGACTTTTTTCTCCACTTCCACACACTTGAAATCACTCTCTTTCTTCTCAATTCTGCTCTTGATTTGGATGGCGTGCTTGGTTCCATAACATATTCACGAACTATGGTGTTGAACTTACTGCCAGTCTTTGTTCTATCATGCACAAACAAGTCAAAAACGTCATACCATAATATATACATCAAAAGAAAAGCATTTTTAAGTTTAGGTACATTATGATACAAATAATATAAATGTACAGAGGATAAAAACTAAAAGATAAGGGATAGAGGGATCATGGGTTTGGCTGTTGTAGGGCTGTAGAAGTGCCAGCACTGTCGGTCCTGCGTCTGGTACATCTCTTGAAGGCCTCTGGGTAACTCCCTCGATATGTCCCATCGAACGCTTGATAAGTCTGCCCGCTAGCCTCCATGAGCTATGTCATACAGCTAATCATCCATGTGGAGAATCTATCCTAATCGATCATCGATCTCTCCACAAGTCTACGCAAACTCCTAACATCCTATCGTAACCCCTGCATCTCATCTTCAAGTCTCCCCAATCTCTAGGGCATAGTCCTACCCGCAGCTGGAGGTGGTGGTGGCGGCTGAGGTACCTGCACGGGTGTTGGATCAACCTGAGAACCCTCATCGACTGCAGGAGCATCCTCAATAGCTCCAAGGGCACCAGCCGCAGCATCAGGCTGCCTCTCTGGTCCCAGGGCTACCCAAGCCCAGTTATCTCTTATCTCCATACAGATGTTGAGCTTAACAAGCTCACCTATGTCAATCAATGGTAAATTACGGGCCACAACTGATAATCCTCTCAACCCATCATCACTCACTAGACCAAAGTGATGAGCAAGACGCCCAATAAAATGACCTCTCGATAACCTGGTACCACTCTTCCTCCCCTCAATGTGCCTAAACAAGTACTGTGCTACTAGATATAGGACGTTAGCTGCCCCTCGGTCCATGCTACATAGATAGAACAGGTTAGTGGCATTCACCTTTTTAGGTGCATGTCCCATCCCAGAAATGTTGTATGAGATCAACCTGTGGCACAGCCTCCGAACCGGATCTATGATGTAAGTATAACAGGGAGCACCTCTCAAAAAGTCCCTGCTATAAGAAATCTCAACCCAGTAATGATTAAGATCCCCCTTATCGGGGATCACTCTCTCACTCCCTAACCAGTATGCTCTGAATCCGTCCTCTGCCATCTCCTCGGCAGTATGTAATCCTAGAGCTAGAATAAACTGTCTCCAAGGCATACTACGCCTAGCACCTCCCAAATGAAAACATAAAGTACCAGCCACATCTAACCCCATCTCATCCCCGATCCTACAAGTGCTAAAGAACTCGAGTATAAATTCATGAACTAAAGGTGCTCGGATCCCAAACAATCTCTTTCAAGCGTGACTCACAAATACCTCCTGCTCATCATCTCCAGTATATACCATCCTCAGCCTCTTTGCCAAATCCTATCTCATATCAGGAGTTAATCCCTCAAAATCTAGTATATGCACTCGGTTAACTTGTCTCTTAAATATCGTCTCGAGCCTCTGCTCAAAATCATGCACTATCTCCTCGGTGTATCCCACCACCTGAAAACGAAGCCATAAGTGTCTCTGATCACAAGGTGATAAAGGTGCCATATCTACATAATTAAGAAGATCAGTACAAAGATTATAAATCTTTAAACATTATGTTCTGAGGGTGGATACGACGTATTCAGAAATGCATACATCGTATAAAGATCAGAAGTCAATACGACGTATGGGTGTTAGTCCATACGGCGTATGGGATTTAAACGCAGGATCTTTATCAGATCAATATGCCATATTTATTTTACTGAATACGTCATATTGAGGCTTTAGAATTTAGGTAAAATTGAGTCAATGTGCCGTATCCATGTTAATGGATACGCCGTATTGCTCTGTAGTTAAAAATGAAAAGGGGTTTTCCCTTTCTACCCATTTTGACCCATTCACATTTCTAAAAATCTTATCACTCATTGCAGGGGATTTAATGGGATACAAGTACATGGTGTTAAAAACTTTCATCAAATCCAACATGAAAACCCTAACCCTAACCCTAATTTCCATTCGAAAATCAAAAATCAAAAAGGCAAAGGGTAGATCAAATTACCTTATAAAAATAGAGATGAGGATGATTATGAATTAAAAACAATGATCTCTAAGAATTTGCAGTAAAATATTTCTTTTTAAAGAGTGAAAAAGTGTGGTAAAACTCAATTCGGCGTGTTAGTTGGGCTTATATACTCAGACTGGATACGCCGTATTGCGTTTTGTCCAATGCGCCATATTGGGCAATTTCGTTGACTTAGTCAACTCAAGTAAAAAAATAGTGGATGTGTCGTATAGGTGTTAACCTAATACGTCGTATCCGTGTTTAGAGACTAATTAAAGTAAAGAAAACGTACCTTGGCCTCCGCAACATTCTTGTGCAATCACCATCCTTATAATACCGTTTAGGGTCGAACGGAATGCCAAACGGCACATATAAATTCTTAATAAGATTGATCAGCATCCCGTTGACAAGATAAGTCCAAGTCACGATATTTACATTTAATTCCTTGACAAAACTTTTCATAATGAAAACTTTATTAATTTTATCGTGACTTACCTTAGGAAGTTTATTTGACCCTTGTGTATTTTCATTACCCCCCGACTATTGTATTATATCGATTCCATTATCATTATTGTCTTTATCCAATTTTTGATCATCGGGATAAATTATGTTGAAAGGGAATAGATCATTAAAGTACAAACGTTTTGTTCCTTTTCATCATATTCGGATAATGATGTTTCATTTTTCAAATCAAATTCATCGATATATTGAGGGCTTAAAGTGGATTCAGTTAAGAAATCTGATTTAGACGTTAGATCATCATTGTAAAAAATGGCTAGAAATTCATTCTCAAAATCTTTAAAGAAGTCTAAATCATCAATACAACTGACCGAAGGCTCGGGTGATAGAAACAAAGGCATATTGACTTTTTCATTATCATTTTCCGAATCCATTTTCAAATCATTGGTAGAAATTATTTTATAAGAAAACGAGTTTTTGTCAAAAACTACCGTGTAATCTTCATCGCCGGATTCGTCAAATGATATTTTAAAGTCAATTTCATTATCGTTAAGGGAACTTACCGTGGGTTCACAAGAGAGTGTTTCATTTGATGACAAATTATCATTGAAGACTATAGCTGGGAATTTGTTTTCAACAGATCTGAGGTCGTGAACGTTTTTATCATACCAGATCTTACCATACTTAGCAGTTTCCTAGTTAAACACTTTCCCATGTTTTTGAGCTTTTTCTTCTTTGAGCCTGGTGTATTTCTCCATAGTAATGTTTGGGTCGTCCATCTTGTATTAAACTTACTAGGAAAGAAAACTGTTAAATAACAAACACGTCGTATTCAGTGAACCGAATACGCCGTATTACACAAACGAAATTAACAAACAAACAAGAATATGAACTATTCTAAAATACACTAATCCTAAGGGTTAGATCTAATCTAATGTTAAAAACCAAAATATCAAATAAAAATAAAGATTATTTTTCACTCCCCGGCAACGGCGCCAAAAACTTAATGTTGTTGTCGTTAGGTGTAATTTATGCTTTCAAGTTTTAAATTTATATTTTACCGACTTTACCTAAAACAACACTTTTCACGGGTAGTGTACCCGACCGATGGGATTTTCGTGGTAAGTAGGGTGTCGATCACTAAGAGCGAGAAACACTTTCAATTTATTAATACTTTGGTTTTCTAATCTAAGTTAGTCTAATCTATGCTAAACCTATGCTAAACCTATGTTAATCCTAAATCCAATGGATAAGGGGGGTTTTCAGTCTAAGAGACTGGCACGGGTGTTGCGATAACAAAAACCAATTCAAGACACTAAAACACAGGCAAGCAAATTTACGGAAGATAAAAGAGCGGTCTATCCAAATATAAGAAAACTGTATTAACCATTATTAATCTAATCAGAACGATAGTTTGTTTATTTAGTGCAATGATTACTTATCTCGAGGCGACGTATCATTCTTAAGACTTAGGCGGTACTTCTTCTTAAGACCTAGACACGTAGAATCTTGTCACAATTAAACGCATCCGCATAAAGCATTCTTATTTGCTGATTATAATCTATCTTAGGGATTAAAGCAATGGTGATCTTGTTAAACCCTAGCTCATAGAGACTTTACCCACTTACTGCTTAATGGCAATTCATACACTAGTAGTCCACTAACCAAGTCTTTACCAATTAATTAAGAACTTACTCGTTGATCTTAAGGTCACCTGCTGGTCCAACTAAGCTCACAATCTAAAGGCAAAGACAGGTCGTTATTTGTGATCCTATTGGTCTAGATGTATAAATCACTATATGGAGAGCTATCCCGGCATCTAGATTACTTGGTCTGTATCACTAGTTCCAGTTGAATGATAGGTCGCATACATATTCCAGCTGAAGTATCGAATCTTTCTAACACATATGTATTAGATTCATCAAACTCAGCATGTTCTCATTACCAGAATGTCTCAAAGCAGACAACACGATAAGAGTGAACCAGCGAGTTACTATCTCACCGATTGAAGTAAAAATTGATTTGAAAAATCAATCGACGTGTCACTTGCTAAAGTATTTTTGTGACACATCGAGAGTGTTAATCATTTCAAAAATTCATCGACAATCATCAATTCCAATTCCATGAACAAGTTTGGTTCAATAAATCGAACCATCGTTCTCCGAGTTTGTCGCAAGCTTGATTCATATAAATCGCACACGTCACCTACCATGAGCTGTTGATGTTGCATTAATCCAGGATTTCCCTCTCACTGTGATTACTATGAGTTATCACTCTGTTGTTCTGGCAAAATCACAAGATAATACCCCCTCCCCTCCCCCCGCGTAGGACTCGTAATATATTTCTCGGTTATTACCACATTGTGGTGATATATCAAGCATAAATTTTAACAATGTTCCTATTGAGATTTATGGATGATCTCTTTTGGCTCTAGACTTAATAGTGCACTTTGGTTTTAGTGATCGGAGGCTGGAGCAGACTGCCACCTTTTCAAAGACTAACTAATCAGGGAGTGAGATAAGTTATAGAACTGCGTGTAATATTCGTGAGAAATGAAACATAAATCTTTTGAGAGATTCTGAGTGGCTAGGGAGGGTTGTGCATTGCATCACTGGGTCCATGATGTCAGTCTTCAATGTCAGCAATCATCTTTGTGATTCTTGACAGCAGATGTATTGACTCGGTTTCTGCCTAAGTGTAAGGAGGGCTTCTTTCTTTTCACCCTTTATCTTAACTTTTTTTAATTCTTCAACCCCTTCAGCGCTTACCGAGACTTCATAACTAGTACCTTGTTGGGTTTGTTCCAGTACTAGCTCCATCTCAGTTGGCACTTTTCCCTTATTCTCACTTTTACTCCTTTTTTCATACCTAAGGACTACTACACTATCTAGTGAAATATCCCTGGGTAGATCCCTCCGATTCTGGCTGGATCATGGGAATGAATACCTAAACTTAACCACCTTATAACTCCAATACAGTAACTTAAATGGTCGGTCTTTGGTACTTCCACATATCAGCCAATCACATAACCATTTGCTCCCCCTTCATATGTGCATTGATTAATCGAAAGAGTTTAGCACATATATGGGATAGCGTACACTAGAGATCTTAAAATTTATATCTTTAGCCATATATTTTAATCACATTTTCTCCCCTTATTAAAAGTATTAAATCTCTTGATATTTTGGATATCAATCGATTCAAATATAACTGCTTTTGGGGAAAAAATGTCCAATTATTAACAAGCCGTATTAGGAACATTTTTAATGCCCCCCTTCAAATTATGAGGGAAATATATGGTATTTGAGTATATTAATTTGAAAAAAATTGAATTTACTAAGAAATTCTTGAAAATTCATACTCAAACACTATATATGCCTAATATTTAAGTCTACACTACACATTTATATATTCACAAGATTATTATGTACGAGGTTTTACCTGAATGATGAGAACATCATATGATAGAATCATATGGTTCTTTGTAGCAGTATTCTATCCACAACAGGCAATCTGAAAGTCCATCTCTTAATCTCCGTTTGACGAAGTTGTCTTAGGCTTCTCCCCCCAGAACCATCAATCCTTTCTTGAGTATATTCAACGGCAGATGTGGCAAGCCGTGTCAAGAGAGCATCTTGATGTATAAAGCCTCAAATTCCTAAGTACAACAACATTTCAAACCGTAACACCAAAGTCAATTAATTCCCGGATGTTCATATTTCTCCTTACACGATTGTGATGATAAAAATTGTAACACCAAAGTCAACTAAGTCCCGGATGCCACAATTATTCCCTCTTAAATAGTCAAAATGATAACACATAAGTCAACTAAGTCCTGAATGTACTCATAGCTTTCTGCAGAATACTGACTAACTTAAGGAATCATCATACGTATCAAACCTATGTGTACCTCTTTTGTTAACTAATTCTATTCTCTTTTAAAATTAAGCTTAGTGATTAACCGTTTAAGGAAACATTTATTATTAGAAATCAATCTTCTCACGCTTAGAATAAATCTTCTTACAACACTTCCCCCTAGTATCTTAAATGACGCATACTTGAAATCACAAGATATCTCTACCCCAATGAGTTGAAATAGTACACACCAAGTAACAATTAAACACTGATATTCTCTAAGACGGTTATGACATTGTCTTATTCGGAATAACCTAAAATAAATAGGGTGTAATGCCTATAACGGTAATCATTATCTTTCTTGTACATCTATTCCTTCCCCTTGCTGGTTTCGATACCTCGGAATCAGCAAAACCTAGTACGCACATATACTTGAGATCGTGTTCGAAGAATTGATAAGCTTAAATCTATTCTGTGAGAATTAACTAAGTCTTAAATTTCAAATAAGTCCCTAAAATTTAAACCACATGACATCTAAAGCCCTTTTAGTTAATATAAGTTAACTCCCCTTTAATTTGTTATCTGTCATTATCAAAAACTTTATCCGTTTATTTCGTAACTTAATTTGAAAGACCGCTTTTAAAAGATTATTTGATGAAAATTTCTCCCCCTCAAATAATGACCCGTTTTCTATTTAAAGAGCTTTTGTCATTGTTTAAGTGGTCTAATTGTCTTTGAAAATCTTTTTGTTATTACTGAAAACACTGATTCATTGTGAAGACAACTTTTTACCAATAAAAATAAGATTTTTCTTATTTTGACAAAGAAATGCACTGACACGTACATTAATTTGTATATAGGAAGCACAGTTATGTTGCAAAGTAAACACAAGCCTTTGGATGGTCATAAAGTAGACCATGCCCGAGAATAAATTTCCGTTATGAGGTCAAGTTTTCTTTTTGAAATACTTGCCTTTAAGATGATGACCGGGTTGCTATCTGAAATAATAGCAAGCCATTTTTGACATGTTTTGAAAACATTTAAATTTCGGCTCGAACTTTATTTACAGCCTCGTATCATTATTAAATGACATTTTTAAGGCCGTAAATGTTATCGATTTGCAGAAGACATGCCAGAGATACATATTTTTATATGTTTCTGATTTTATAATTTTGTATTTTGTTTTTCTGATTTTATATTTTTCTATTTTGTTTTTATAAAAATAAAAAATAAAAATAAAATCTTTTGTGTTTTTATGATCTTATATATTTACATAGGATACAAGAAGATTTATCTTCTTTTGAAGATAAAGCGCACTGAAGCGTACACCTTTCTTTTCTTTGAGGAACGGGGCTTGAAGTGTTGTCTGCAGACGCCATTAAATGAAGCTCGGGTTATGCACTGAATTTTACATAAGCCATAGAATGAAGACCGAGTTACAGTCTGAAGTAACTGTAAGTCATTTTTCTTGAAATCCGAGTCCTAAGCTGATATTTACTTAGAATCTTACAATAATTGATTAGATGTGTAGAGCAGAAACCCGATCCAATTATCAGGTAGATTTGTATACCTCATTGACACTTGAAGAGCCATGGATAAATAAACCATTGATCCCATAGGATTTTGGTTCCAAGTGGTTATAGTACTAGATTCTACAATCTTAGAGCACTACTTGAACTCGCATGATTTATTTCTTTGGATCTCCATTGATATGAACTACTTGGTTTTTTGTTTGTTATTACAGTTGATTTAACAAGTATCCTAGGAGGCACTATTTTAGTGGAAGTGAATCTAGTTAAGGGACACTTACTTCGCAACTAAGTGAAATTCCTTCATGTGGGTACCCATTTATAATCCAACATTTTTAAGACATTTTAGCCTGAGTATGTTTCCATTCTTTCCCATTTTATTGGCTCTTATAGCCTTAGATACTAGCATAGCATTAACTTTAGACAACTTGTACAACACAAAAAATCATGTCTTGGTCATCAAAAAGCATATGTTGGCATTTTAACACACAATTTAACAACTCATTTATATCTTCTTTATCAAACTAGGATAATAAGCTTAGGCTTAGCATTCCTAGATGTAAGCTTCTATTTTTAGATATTTCTGGTTACTACTTAATGGTTAGCTATGATCCATGTTCGTTGTTTCACTTGTTCAGGTTTTGATCTGCTAAGCATAAGTAAGAACATTTTTCAATTTGAGAAGGCACGAAAAGGTTTGTTAGTAGGTTTGAGTCTGGTGAAAATCTACTTGAATCTTGGTGTTATTTCTGATGGTTGTACTAAGTCTTTAGGAAAAAGATGACTTTGCCTACTTTGTTCATTGAGTGTGAACACAACTAACATTCTCACTCTTCGATAGGGAACTACGACATTAGCACTAACATATACTAATGCGCTCAACTTCGGTGTTTTTTGACTAATGGCTAAGATTCCTGGGCTAGCTCTCCATATTGCAATTTAATATACCTAGAATCATAGGATCACAAAATTGACGTATTCTTGCCTTTAGGTTAGTGAGACTTAAGTTTGAACCATAAGGTGACGCTCTTGTACAACAGTAACGCTTCTTTATTCCATTAGTAAGGACTTCGGACAGTGGACTACTAGTATATAAATAGTCTTAAGGCAATAAGTTGGTAAATCCTCTATGGAGTCTAAGGGTTTAGTAAGAAGCACCATATACTATCATGCTAGATAAGATTATAATCAACATAAGGATCTATGTCTGATGCTCTAATTGTGACAGAATTAGCGTGTCTAGGTCTTAAGAAGAAGTATTGCCTAAGTCTAGGAATGATATGCCCTTCGAGATAAGACAATCATTGCACTAAAGAAAACCAAACCTGGGTCATTTTATCGGATTATTCATGGTTGATACGTTTTCCTTACATTAGTTCTTGACCGCTTCTCTATCGTTTTCTTGTCTTCTTGTGTGTGTTTATTGCTTTACTTGTCATCAAAACCGTGCCAGTCTCTCAGACTAAACCCCCCCTTGCATCAGTTTTAGGTTTAACTTAGATAACTAAAATATTGATAGAATTAGGAATTAATGCTCTCGCTTTTAGTGATTGACGCCCTACTTGCCACAAAACTACTACCGATCGGGTACACTGCCCGTTAAAGTGTTGTTTTTTGTTTAGTCAACAAAATATAAATTTAAAACTTGAATCGTCTTAAATATACCATACAACGACAGCACATCAATCATCGAGATAAATTATGTTGAAAGGGAATAGATCATTAAAGTACAAAACGTTTTGTTTCACTTCATCATATTCGGACAATGATGTTTCATCTTTCAAATCAAATTCAACAATATGTTGAGGCATAAAGTGGGGTTCAGTTGAGAAATCTGATTTATACGATAAGCTTACATTGTAAACCAATGGCTGAAATTCATTCTCAAAATCTTTTAAAGAAGTCTAAGATCATATCAATACAACTGACCGTAGGCCTCGGGTGATAAAACAAAGCAATATTAGACTTTTTCATTATCATTTTCTTCTGAAAAAGTAAAATACAGGTAAAGATAACATAAATCTAAAAAAATTTCTGAAATAAAAAATTATATAATTATTATATAAGCAATATAAAAATTTCTGAAAAAAAATAAAAACAAAACTCCGTTTTCAAATCATTGGTAGAAATTATTTTATAAGAAAACAAGTTTTTGTCAAAAACTACCGTGTAATCTTCATCATCGGATTCGTCAGACGATATTCTAAAGTCAATTTTATTATTGTTAAGAGAACTTACTGTGGGTTTACAAGAAGGTGTTTCATTCGATGTCAAATTATCATTGAAGACTATAGCTAGGAATTCGGTTTCAACGGATCTGACGTCGTGAACGTCTTCATCATACCAGATCTTACCATACCTAGCAGTTTCCCAGTTAAACACTTTCCCACGTTTTTGAGCTTTTTCTTCCTCGAGTCTGATGTATTGTTCCAAAGTAATATTTGGGTCGTCCATCCTGTAATAAACTTACTAGGGCAGAAAACCGTCAAATAACTTATACGTCGTGTTTAGTAAACTGAATACACCGTATTACATAAACACAATTAGCAAACAGACAGGAATATAGACTTAATCTAAACTACACTAATCCTAAGGGTTATATTTAATCTAATCTAATGCTAAAAACTAAAATATCAAATAAAAATCAAGATTAATTCTCACTCCCCGGCAGCGGCGCCAAAAACTTGATGGTGTTGTCGTGTAGGTGTACTTTATTCTTTCAAGTTTTAAATTTATATTTTTCTGACTTTACCTAAAACAACACTTTTCACGGGAAGTGTACCCAATCGATGGGAGTTCCGTGGTAAGTAGGGTGTCGATCACTAAGAGCGAGAAACACTTTCAATTTATTAATACTTTGGTTTTTCTAATCTAAGTTAGTCTAATCTATGCTAACCCTATTCTAAACATATGTTAATCCTAAATCTAATGGATAAGGAGGGTTTTTAGCCTGAGAGACTGGCACAGGTTTTGTGGTGACTAAAACCAATTCAAGACACTAAAACACACGCAAGCAAATTAACAGAAGATAAAAGAGCGGTCAAGCCAAATATAAGAAAACTGTATTAACCATTATTAATCCAATCAGAATGTTGGTTTGTTTATTTAGTGCAATGATTACTTATCTCGAGGCGGCATATCATTCTTAAGACTTAGGCGTTACTTCTTCCTAAGACCTAGACACGTAGAATTTTGTCACAATCAAACGCATCCGCATAAAGAATCCTTATTTGCTGATTATAATCTATCTTAGGGATTAAAGAAATGGTGATCTTGTTAAACCCTAGCTCATAGAGACTTTACCCACTTACTGCTTAATGGAAATTCATACACTAGTAGTCCACTAACCAAGTCTTTACCAATTAATCGAGAACGTACTCGTTGATACCAAGGTCACCTTATGGTCCAACTAAGCTCACAATCTAAGGGCAAAGATAGGTCGTTAATTGTGATCCTATTGGTCTAGATGTAAAAAATCACTTATATGGACGAGCTATCTCGCATCTATATTACTTGGTCCGCATCACCGAATCCAGTTGAATGATAGGTCGTAATACAAAAGCACTTATATTATTTATTTTTTTTTTTCAAACTAAACAACTATACTATAAACACAAAACAAGCAATTCATACGAGACATTAAGAAAGTCAAGATTAATAAATCCAAAGCTAAAGATCTTCATAAGCAATGGCTAATACCCACAGGATTTAGCCCTTACAAACTCATAATTATGTACAAAAAGTAACTATTTATCCAAGGTAAATAAACCGAGTTAACGAATGATACTCGTTTTTTGAGTTTTATATTTATAGGGTCTAGAATATGGTCGATACGGCGTATCCAAAGTCTTGGATACGACATATCGAGGGTTTCTTGGAGTAGGGGCCCACAGACGTTGATAACTTCTAAATATTTAATTCCATAATAGGATTCACTTCGGCATATGGTCCATCCTCAAAAAATAATAAAAAAATAAAAATAAATAATTAATAAAGATAACGTCTATAAATCTTGTTTCCTTCGTTCTTTGTGAATCAAGAATCATAGACGACCCTCAGGATGATGCTACCTCCTGCAAGGGGAAATAGTCGGGCAAAGCGGCAAAGACAACAAGGTACGAAGCACATATACTGAGAGTTCGTAGGGACGTTAATGACATAAATCAAAATATCCATCATCTTGAGGTAATCAAGAGCAAGTTGATAATTATGATTTTTGGACTGAGTCGTATTCTTCAGATGATGATGAAATACCGACGAAGCAAGTATCACAAGACATTATGAATAAAGTGTACTGACTAATAATGAGGGCACAGCGTAAGAAAAATTGCTGATAGATGTTGAGACAAAGATTGACTTCAAGAGATGAGCATCAATATCATATTGATCCAAATGAAAATTTCTTGAAAATGACATTGTTTTGGGAAAAGTAAAAGAAAGGAAATCATGCAATCTCCTACATCCACAAAGACCACGACCATCTAGTTTAAAGCTGTCAGAGAGATCCTAAAGCTCCAGCATTGTCTCTGATAAATCAAGATCTTTTATATTTGAAGAAAGGAAATTCAGGGCCTGAGAAGATAGTGTTGTCACTTCACAAGTTTCTTGCAATTATTTTTAATGATGTTGATATCGAAAACGGACTTCCATAGGGTGAATAAGTGGAAAGAAATTTAAATCTCTTATTGCCGGAATGTGTTTGAACATCGGAAGAATCCTCATGGCAAGAATTTCACGGCTCTTACAATAGTGGCAGAAATAGCCTGGAAAACCAAAGGAAGTTGTTTATTCAAATTTAAAGATCATTCAAGTTATCAAGACATACTGGGAACTGGGCCATGAACACAAGTTCATAACAGAGATAGTTGCAAGAATAACCAATGAGTGCATAGTGTCAATTACCGAGTCTGATTACAAGAATCTCAATAAGAATGATATTGAGGATATCTACTTGCTGATCATGAATGGCAAGGTACCTGATTATGCAGAAACAGGTCTGCTGTGGTCTTTATCAGTTTTTATCAGAAGCTCAGTGATATGGGAGAGAGTGCATGACTTTCAACTTGGAATAGAAAGCTATCAATAGAAGGTTAATCTTACTGCACCAATAATATCTTTCCCAGGAATTGAAAAACACAAAATGGTCTCTATCATTTATGAGCCCGTGCATGGAATAATATAAAAGAATAACAAGAAAGAGAAAAGGGTGATGAGACATTTAGAGATTCATAAGTTTTGTGATGCAACACTAAACAGAGTATTAGAAGGTCTAAAGAGTTACAATAATGATGTTAAGTATGGCTATAAACAAAGAGATCTTACTGAAGATGAGATTGAGTATTTGAAATTGTTTGAAGAAGAAATTGAAGTGAGATTTAAGTATCATAACCAGATGAGAAGATAGGAGATGTATGTGAATGGAAGACCACTTGGACCACGAAGGGAACGCCCAGAATAATCGACCCTTAGGGGGAGATTGTTAGGTTCAAGAAAAGTGTCAATTATGTGGTTTTATTATATTTAGTCATTAGTCTTTATTTTGTTAAGAATAATGTCGCTGTAAAATGGATTTATATATGCTTAAAGTAAGAAATAGCATAATACCAAAGTCCTGGGACTACGAAGTGAAACATTAAAAAATAAAGGAATGGAAGCTTCCTTCTCCTATAAATATCCAGCCCTCGTTAATCACCATTAGGGGGTTAACCTTTATTAATCTATTTCCTTTTTCCCTCCATTTATAATATTTGAAAATTAAATACTTGCCTTCCTCTACTATTCTCTCTAAGCTTTCATTGATGATCATGTATGATTTAAGATAAACAAGACCTAACACCCTGTATGAAAATATTTGCTACAAATTTAATTACAATAATATATATATAGTCAAGCTCCTAGTTATTTTGTTGGTCGTTTGGTCTCTAAAGCATCAACCAACAGTTATTAAGAGCTTGTATCGGCCTTGCATTAGCTTTCGCTTCTTGTAACATCAGTATGTAAAATGAATATGTATGTTGTATCCTATAATGTAGTTCCTGTTGGAAAGTTACATATTGTAAAAACTTACAACATGAACAGGCGTCATGTATTTCATATAATTGTGATCGTGAAAACGCGATCCTCACCTCAATAAATTTAAAAAAATTCATAGTGGTTTAATACCAAAGAGGAAAATAATGATTCGGTGGCCGATGGTGTTATCGTGTCGGAGCTTAATGAAATAAATAGTATCTCACATGTTTTAAAATGTTTGATAACCCCAGCCTTAATAAAATTAAGGTCGATTAAACTTTTCGCGGCGCATAACTGCTAGTCCTACAGTTCTAAAATTGTTAACCATAGTTACTTAAAAAAAAGAAAATGTTAGTCAATGGTAAAAAAATTATGTCAGTCAAAGTTTCAATTAATCATAAAACTCATTCAAGTTTATAAAAACTTATATATGAATGATATAGAAAGTTTATTACCTTATTAACAATTGCCCAAGCAACATTTTGTGATAGCATAAGGATTGTAAGTGAGCCACTATATCGATAATATTTTCTGCTAGAAACATCACTATCCGACGCCTTCATGGAACCCGATCCTCCCCCGCTCTTGCCACTGCTACCACCGCCACCTCTAGTTGAGCCACCACCACATTTTCCACCACCACCGTCTCCTTTGCTTCCACCTCCACCGCCACTTTTTCCGCCACCTCCACCACCACCTTTGCCGCCACCTCTACCTCCATCACCTATTTTTTTCTCAAAACATTGTTAAAATGTGTGCTTTATGGAAAGAGTGGATGTAAACTATTTATACTACTAATCAAGCAAAGTATGTTTTTACGTAAACTGTGAACCCACTTGAATGGATCTTGAATTCCTTAACGTGTGTAAGGTTTAGTTATGCAAGATAAATCCTACACAACTATGATAGAAACTTTGTAAAATATATCAAAGATTATGCAGAATCTAATCTTTGATCAATAAGAAGAATATGCAATAGAACAGTAATTCTAATGATCACACAGATAAACAAACAAAGATTTAATATATTAATATGAATACTCTAACTAGTATTAGGGTTACAAAACCTTAAGCTATAACGATATCAAAACAAAAGATATCAAACTCTATGCCCTAGGACCTCCTTTTATACACCAAGGAGTCCTAGTCGATTTACAATATATTCCTAAAACTTAGAATATTCTCAAAGATCTATTCTATAAATAACAATCCTTATCAACTAAGTAATCTTGATCTTCAAATCAATTTATCTTTTTCTCTGAGCAAGTATCTTCTATCCTTCTTCTCTGATAGTATAAAATGTCTAAGCAGATCTTAATCTTTTCAGTCATTGTAACTTGTAATATCAGCATTAACTCTAACAACTGATTAAGTAAAACTATAACACGCAAGCAGCATTAACTGTGTACAAGCAGCATTAACTACTTAGAATATTTTCTTCAATCTTCTCCAGCAGTACTAACTTTACTCTAGCAGTACTAACGTACTACTATTAGTAGTAACTAGCAGTACTAATATACACTAGGCATACATAGTTACACTAGCAGTAGTAACTATGAACTAGCAGTACTAACTACTTAGCATATTTTTCATTAGAGTTAATGAATAACACTAAGTTTTACTTAGCAACAGTAACACAAACCTTAGCAGCGGTTCTCTAAATCAGCATGAAGTATTTTAATCCCAACAATCCTCCCCTAAACTTGATATTTATCTCTAAAATCATCAAGTTTCATTCAAAGCTTCATCAATCATCAGGAGGATGCTTCCAAACACTTCATTTAGATACATAGCCTCCCTTAAGATGTTTCTTGACCAATCTAAGAAGCTAAAATACCATTTCACACTCATAATCAACTTGAAGGCTTCACATCATTAAACTTCTGATGTATTTGTGATTTGTAAATGGATATACTTACCAACCTCAATAAAATATCATCCGGACTGGCATTGTTACATTCAATAGAAACACCACAAAAATCATAAAGTCTTTCCTTTCAGCACTTTAACTAAACCTTGTTGATTCTTCCATACATTATCTTCAACATGATGTTCAAACATGGTCTTTAAATTATGAAGTGACAAAGTATCCATGTAATTCACTGGCTCTGTCTTCTTAAAATCTCACTTTACCTATACTCTAAAGAACTTCGCAAGGCTCTCTGTTAAAGTTTTAAGCATCTTTAGCAAAGTTAAATACATCATGAATCTTACCATCCTGGCTCAGATAATTTAGAAATAGGTTTTCTTTTCCTTCTTTAGAGATCGTGTAGTCAATAATGTTGGAGAATTTGATAGATAAAGTGTAGTACGCCCCCGGGGCATCAATATACTTCATCTCCGTCACTAGACGATTTCCAAACATTCTTAAGAAGACTCGTCATACTCTTTGTCTTCTTACCACTTTTCTGCTTCTTAGAGCTTCTTCTTGTTCCAGCTCTTATCCTCTCTCGTTTAATTGACCTCCTTAATGCTATCTCTCGTCAGCTATTCTTTGAACTTCTTCCTGCTCTGGTTTTTGGGCCTGCTTGAACTCTCTCCAGCCAATCTCATTCGGTATCAAGCAAGGTATCACCATTTTTATTTTTCAACCCCTTTTACATTGTTTTTTCAAACAATTCTTAAATATTGGTAAAGGACTTGTTCTTCAAACTTTTAGGCTTCCATCCTTCCATGTGTTTTAGATAATTACACATGATACTCCTTTTTGAGCTCTTGTTGGTGGTCTGTTCCTCTTCTCTTCTTCTCTCTTAGCTGTAAAATGTATTCTTCTTTGCTCTAAGAATTGTACAAACAATCTTGCCTTTTCTTCATTAGTCAATTCTTCGTGCTGTTAAGCTTGTAGTCTTTGAGCCAACTGATAATTAGCTTCAACTTTAGCCTGAATATCATCCCAAGCTATGTTCTAAGATTCTTTAATGTGTTAATTTTTTCTCTGGCAGAACCTTTCTTCATCTTCTTCAGGCTGTACTTAAGGCCAATTCTTCATCCAAGGCCTGATAGATCTTTCTTATACACTTTCTTCTCAGTTCTGGTTCACACCATTTAGGCCTTTATCCCTGGTCTTGAATCCTTGACTTGTATGGTGTATGTGAAGAAACTTTTGTTGGTAAGGTGGCTTGATCCTCTTTATGAATAACAATCCCTTTAGCCTTAGGTCTTGTGCTACCAGCTGTAATTGTTGTAGTAGTATTTGTTGTTGTAAGTGTTGGTGTTGTTGTTATCAATTCACTTGGATTTCTGAAAGCAATGCCTTAAGTTGGTGGTTTAGCACTTATCAGTTCAGCAAGTGCTTTGGCCAAAGTAATCTCATCATCAGTTATAACAGTTGTTGTAGTTGTAGTTGTAGCAGCACAACTGGAATGTAACTAGGCTGTACTAACTTGTTGTCTGGGGCACATCATTAACTGTTTCTTCAGCAGCACTAACCAACTTAGCCTTTTCAATAACAGCAATAACTTCTTCAACCACACTTCTTGTTTCCTCAGCAGTTTTAACAACATCTTCATTGTCAACAATCACCTCATCACCATCTAAGTCATTAACACCAAACATATCTTCATCAGTGTGAACATTGACTAAGTAAATATCTTTATTAGCATCAATATCATCTATCCTCCCCTGTTTGGATGCATCCTTTTCACCCAAACCTTCATCTTTAGAGGATTCAACTCTTCTTGATAAACCAACTCTGTATATTCTTTTAAGCCCATGAGTTCTTGACTTATTCCTCCTTTCTAGCTTCTTGAATCTCCTTTTTAAACTTGTAATCTCATTAGCTTTAGTGGTCTTTGTAGTCTCCAAATCAAGAACTCTTGTTTGTAAATCTGTACATAATTCCATCAATTCCTTAAGTTTTAGACTATCCTCTCCACTTCGAAGTGTATTACCTCTTGCGAGCAGCGGATCATTAGATGTTTTAGATATATTCTCAAACCTAGTTTGAGCAATGATATCCCCTATGGTTTCTAGGCACCTGGGTACACTACCTGAACTAGTTCCTATGGAACTTGGTTCATTAAGTATTTCCTTAGATTGGGTCTTATTGATGTTACCCCTATCCTAACGCTGCATCTAAGCTAGATAAGCATATTGTATCCCTTTCCAAAAACTGTCATCTCATCACCTCATTGACATACCTCAATCTGGCACATTATCTGTAGGATCCACTAGACTGAGGTATCTTATGGTCCTTTCTCTTAGGACTTCCTGTGTTTTTATTTCGTTTGAGGGTGAGTATGTTTATAAGGTTGAATAAAATTGGGTGTGTGATGGGGATTAGTGGGATTTGGTGAACCTTCAACCCATTTCGCTTTGATCTTGTACCAACCATTGTATGGACTAATGGTGTTTTGTGTGTTTTGTGTGTGGTTGTGGTGTGTTTTCACTTCCAGAAAAACCTTTCCCTACCCTTCTCATATTCCTAAATATCTTCTTAGTGTGAGAGGGTGCAATGTAAATTCTCTTATAAGTTGCCATCCCTTCAAGTTGTTGATTATCCAAGTTCTTTACCATACTTTCAAATATGTACTTTGAAAAGGTGAACTTCTAGTTTGTAGCTAAAGCCAGGAATAATTGCAGAAGTCATAGTGGGCTACTAATCACCATTCCATGCAGTAGTCTTAGAACATTAGGCATTATAAAATATATGAATAAGAAATTATCCATTGTGGGGAAAGAATTCCTTAAAGGAAAGTAACTTACTGTGAAATTTTCTCATACCGCCCATTAATGCAAGTTGTTCAAAAATGTATCAATTTGGGAAACAAGCAATCCGTAACCTTCTCACATCATTCAGTTGAAGGTCACGTCTAACAGATGCTTCAGTAACAATTATCTTCTTCCCATCCACTAGGGCTTGTAACTGTACTTCCCCGTTGACAGTTTTTGCCTTGACAGTGGCCCAGAATTGTTCAATACATAAAGTATAGATATAGTGATTGGAAACCGTTCGTGAGGCATACTTGATAGTGTGTGCATTAAGAAAATCCACTATCTGCTCAAACCCTTCATAAATTGTGAGTATCAGCAAACTGTAAGGTCATCATTTTGTTGGGTTTTGATGATGAATGATGAAATTAAGTTAGGGTTTGGGATTAGAGAGTACATGATTGAATGAAATCGATTAAATGAGTGAATGAAATCCTTAATCAAAGTATTTATGAAACTACCCTCAACAGCATTAACGTTCACCAGCAGTTGTAAGTTATGCCTAGCAGCATTAACTTTCAACAACAGTAGTAAGTTTATGCCTAACAGCATTAACTTTCAACAGCAGTAGTAAGTTTATGCCTAGCATCATTAACATTCAACAACAGTAGTAAGTTTATGCCTAGCAGCATTAACTTTCCCCAGCAGCAGTAAGTTTATGATTAATAGCATTAACTTTCAATCACCAGCATTAACTCCAATTCCATTCTAATCAGCTTTTCCATCATCAAATTAACATTTTAGCTCACAAAAAACTCTGTCTGTTTTTTATTTCTCTCAATTCTTTTTTACTCACAATTCTCTCTTTTTGTTTTTAAACAACTCTCTTTCTGTTTTTCAACTCACAAATTCTCTCAATTCTATGCGGAATCTACACTTTGATACTCTAGAGGTATTTATCAATGGAACAGTACCAAACAAAGAACAATGAATAAAACCACAAACTGCTTCAATATTATTGATAATTCGAGTACTCTTGATTAGTACTAGTGTTACAAACTTTGAAGCTATTACAACGTTCTTTCTCTAAGATGTATCTCTATCTCTTAAGCATAAGCATATCTTAAACCTTAACCTAGGATCTCCTTTTATACACCACAAGGAGTTCTTTACAATATAACTACCAAACTTTTAGGATCAGTTACAAATATATTCAAATACAAATCTTCCTAAAATATAAAAGATATGCATTCCTTATTTATCTCTATGCATCCTTATCTCAAAGTCAGCAGCTTTAACCATCAACAGTATTAATCTTTCTTCTAGCAGTATTAACTAACACTTGACAGTACTAAGTTTGTACTGGCAGTACTAAATCTATTAGTACTATTAGTTATACCTTGGCAGTATTAACTCTTGTGAAGATTTATTCCCAACAATCTTCTAGGTGAAGATTTCTTCTTACAGTGGATTCGGTTATAATCACTTTCTTCCCATCCACTAGGGTTTGTTACTGTACTTCCTCATTAACAGTTTTTGCCTTTATAGTAGCCTAAAATTGTTCAATGCATGAAGTATATATAGTAGGATTGATCGTTAGTGCATATTTGATAGGGTTTGCATTCAGAAAATAAACAATTTGCTCAAACCCTTCACTTTCAGCGGGTTTAGAGAAAAACGCGACCATGTTGTGAGTATCAGCAAACTGTAGGGTCGTCAATGTGTTGGGTTTTGATGATGAATGATGAAATTGAGTTAGGGTTTGTGATTAGAGAGTATGTGATTGAATGAAATCGATTAAATGAGTGATTGAAACCCTTAATCGAAGTATTTATGACAATACCCTCAACAACATTAACGTTCAACATCAGTAGTAAGTTATGCCTAGTGGCATTAACTTATGCCTAACAACATTAAGTTATGCCAGCAGTATTAAATTATGCCTAGCAGCATTAAGTTATGCCTAGCGGCATTAACTTTGAATCACCAGCATTAACTCTAATTCTAAACACTCTGTCTGTTTTTAATATATTCAACTCTCTTTCTGTTTTTCAACTCACCACTTCTCTCAATTCTTTTACTCACCAAAACTCTCTGTTTGTTTTTATTTTACGCATCTCTCTTTTTGTTTTTATTCTCACCAACTCTCTCAATTCTTTTTCTCACCAAATCACTCTATCTATTTTTACACATCTCTCTTTCTGTTTTTATTCTTACCAACTCTCTCAATTCTTTTTCTTACAATTTTTACAATGTTAATTATACCAGCAGTATTAAGTATAACTAACAACATTAACTGAGCAGTATTAAGTATAACTAGCAGCATTAATTATACTTAACAACATAAACTTTTAATGACATGAATAACAGTACTAATTCATACAAAACTCTACAAAAACATAAACAGATAAAAGATTTTAAGAATTTAGCATTCCAATACTAGCAATCAAATATTGAAACCTTTTGTAAGTAAATCTGTAACATTCTTGTCAGTATGGATTTTAACCATTTGAATCAACTTCTTTTCATTGCAATCCCTAATAAAGTGATGTCTAATCTCTATATGATTTGTTTTTTAATGAAAAACATGATTTTTAATTATGCAAATAGTAATGTTATTATCAATAAAGATTTTGGTATGCAAGAAATTGTACCCATAATCAAGTAATTCATTCTGAATCCAAAGCACTTGTCCACATCAACTTGAAGCAGCCACATATTCAGCTTTTGTTGTGGAATTTGCAACCACAGTCTGTTTCTTGTATTTCTATAATATTAATCTACTTCTAAGGAATTGACAACCTCTGTTGTAGACTTCCTATCCAAGCTTGCTCCAGCATAATCTTCCAAATTCTTTATCATTCTTCTTGTTTGAGGTGCTGAATTCAAGTCTCCAATAATTTGTTCAACTGGAAGATCTTTGTGTATTTTTGTAGTTGAAATAGGACTGACATGCATAAATGCATCCAAATTGTTCATGTCAACCTCTGCACCAACATCTTCATCATCATCTGAATAGACAATATCTTCCAAAGCAAGCATATTTGGTTCATCTGGAAGTTCAATGCTTTCTTTTCTACCAACGGCATTAACTTCATTTGTGCTAGAATCATTAACATTGTTAGTGCTGCTAACACTAGCATCCTTCTCTTGATCATCTCGTTCATCCTCTTTACTTGGATCACCACCTTCTTTTCCTGGTTCTTCAGTAACCTTCTTTTCATCGTCTCCTAAAGGTTTGAATCCAGCATCAGGAGAACTCTTTGAACTTTGACAGAATGGTGGATCAACAGTCCACAATGGTAGCAGAATGTAATCTTTGCCAGGTATTGTCTCCATTCTAGCTTTACCTGCATCATCACATGCTTTTGTACCTGCATTACCATTAGACTGATTTCCTACAACAACTGTCTTATAATTCATTAACTTTGTTAGTGCATCAATATCAAAAAGCCAATTTGGTCCACTTCCTACAATATTAGGTGTATTCTAACTAAACTAGACATGCAGGTTCTCTTCAACTATCCTAGTTCTACTGTTGAATAATCTAAATGCTTTACTATTGATTGAGTACCCAACAAAGAATCCTTCATCAGCTTTACCATCAAACTTGCCTAAATGATCTATGGTATTGAGAATTGTAACAGGACACCCAAATGGTCTCATAAAGCCTAAAGTTGGTTTTCTACCAAGAAAAAGTTCATAAGGGGTCTTGTTATGAGGCTTAGTTACTAATACCCTATTTTGCACATAGCAAGCAGTATTAACTGCTTCAGCACAAAAAGTAGTAGGTAGCTTAGAATCAGCTAGCATTGTCTTAGCAGCCTCAATTAGTGTTTTATTTTTTCTCTCAGCTACTCTATTTTTTAAGGAGTTCTAGCTAAACTAAATTCCCTTATAATACCTTTTCTCTTACAAAACTGATTCATCTCCTTATTCTTGAACTCAGTTCCATTGTCACACCTAATTACCTTAACCCTTTGATCTATTTGATTTTCTACTCTAGTTATAAAGGACTTCTCATCTTTAGTAGCTAGAAATAAAACCCAACTAAACCTACTATAATCATCTGTGACAATTAGGCAATACATCCTTTTCAATAAGCTTTTTACAAATGTTGGACCAAACAAATCCATGTGCAACATATGCAAAGGTTGGCTAATTGAACTTACGGTTTTGGAGTTACAAGAAGCTTTATGTTGCTTTCCCTTTTGACAAACAACACAGGTTTGATTATTTTCAAAAAGTTTTGAAGGCCTCTTACAAGATTTCCCTCAACCAGTTTATTCATAGTCTTGAAATTTATGTATCCAAGCCTCCTATGCCAAAGTTCAGATTCATCAGATGTGGCTTTTGAAAAGAGACATGTTAGACCTCCTTTAGGAATAATATTCTTTAAATCAACACTATACATATTGTTCTTTCTAGGAACTTTAAGTAAAACTTGACTTTCATCAGTTAACTTAAAGTTTGGAGATAAAACAATACATTCAGTGTCACTAAAGAGAACACTATTCTTTTTGTCACACATTTATGAGACACTAAAGAGGTTAAACTTTAATTCTCTTACAAAATACACATTCTCAAAATCTAAATTACCAGTTTTGATTGTACCTTTTCCTGTGATTTTCCATCCTTTTGGGTTGCCTCCAAAGGCAACATATCCTCCATCTATCTCTTCATAATTTGTAAGATAGGACATGTTCCCTGTTATATGCCTTGAGCATCCACTATCAATCACTCCTTGATCCTGTAAATCTATTTGTGGATTGCCTTGTACATTAGATAAGAAAATCAGCTTCTTTTGGGGACCCAAGCCATTACTGACTTGGATATGCCTTGTGCATTAACATAATCAAACTTTTTCAGGGTGATTGATGCACTGTTGTGTTTAGAAACATGGTCTAAATCTTTAGTCTTTGGTTTCCACACCCAACAAGCTGAGGCCTTAACAACATTAACATTATTTCCCTTAACAGCATTAACTACTCCTTTTGGCCTAGCACCATTAACTACTTCTTTTGGCCTAGCAGTATTAAATTTTTTATCCTTAACAGTATTAACCCTCTGATTAAAATTACTGTTTTTAAATGTTGTATTCTTGTGAATGGGCCACTTAACAGTTGAATGTGCTGATTTGGAAAGATTTTTCATTGGTCTAGCACTATTCATTGTTTTTTTTTGTGAGCAGTATTAACTTGTATGGCAGTATTAAGTGATACTAGGCCAGACTTCATTAGTAGTGTTCTTGGAACCATGTTCTTTTTAGGTCAGGGGTGAGTCTTTTTGGCAAAATTTTGATGATTCACCCTTTTAGCATTGTTCCAAACATGTTTTATATTTTGAAACTGTTTTTGATTTACCTTTTTACAATCTACCTGCAAGTGATCAAAACTTCCACATATATAACAAGCTTTGTTAAACATCTTAAAATTACTTCCTAGTCTATGATACGTCATATTATTCCAGATTCTTTGATTGTCTCTAGGAGTATGAATGTTTTGTCTATTGTGCTCAACTTGTCTAGCAGTTTTCCTATTAGTTTTGTTTGTTTGTTTAGTTTTGACAAAGTTTATCTTAACAAAACTAGGCTTAGCTATTTTCTTTTCAATCTTAGTTTGAGACACATTTTCTTCCTCACTATCTGACACCTAATTCTTAATAATTAGAGCACCATTATTCTTCCTAACTGCTTTAGGCTTTGCTTTACTAGCCTTAGCTTTTCTTTTCTTAACTATAGGCTTAATAACTATAGGCTCGCTTGTAAACTCTTCTAAACTAGAGAATGACAAATCAAGTTTTGGAGGCATAAAGTTTCCTGTATAGGGAGGTGGAATAGCTTTTTAACACATGGGTGAGTCTTTTTAGCAAAGTTTTGATGATTCATCCTTTGAGCATTGTTCCAAATAGGTTTGTATTATAAACTGTTTTTGATTCACATTTTTTACATTCTACCTGCAAGTGATCAAAACTTCCACAAACATAACAAGCTTTATTAAACATCTCAAAATTACTTCCTAATCTTTGAGACATCATATTATTCCAGTTTGTTTGATTGCCTCTAGGAGTATAAATGTTTTGCCTATTTTGCTCAACATGATTGACAGTTTTCCTAGCAGTCTTTTCTTGCTGTTTAGGTTTGACAAACTTTATCTTAGCAAAACTAGGCTTAAATGTTTTCTTTACAATCTTAGCCTGAGGCACATCATCTTCCTCATTATCAGACACCCAATCCTGAATAATTGGAGCACCATTATTCTTCCTAACTGCTTTAGGCTTTGCTTCACTAGCCTTAGCTTCACTGTTATCAGCTACAGGCTTAATAACTATAGGCTCACTTGTAAAATCTTCTAAACTAGAGAAAATGTCAATCAGGTTTTGGAGGCAATAAAGTTCCTGTATAGGAGTGGAACAACATAATACCCACAACCTGTTTGCACTTATCAAATATCTGATAGTCTATAGTTGCTTAATTTTTTAGATTGAATTACTCAAAATATTCTACTGTTACTGAATTCATCTATTTGTTTTTGAGCCAAGTTTCAACTTCCTACAACTCTGTAATAGGCTACTTCTCATAAATGAATCTCACGTATTAAGACTACCTCATAAATAGACTCATTTTGTTTATAATCTAAAGTGTTTGCTTCTACAGACTCTAAACCAGTTTTATAAGCACTAACATTAACTTGAATGTCCTTAATGGTCCCTTTTAACATTGTTCATATTTTCTTAAGAATTTTTAACATTTTCCAAACAAGATGATGAACAGTTTGAATCAGTAGATACCTCAGAGTTAGAACTTGTAGAAGAGTAAGCCATGAGTGCAATGTTAGTTGGACCTTCTTCTGCTTGATCACCCACCAATCAAAACCAGAACTAACACAAGAATACCAAAGCATTAGAAGTAGTATGTCTCCACTTGTCACAACCCTTCATGTGTTTTCTCCCTATATCATGTTTTCTTTTTTCTTGGAGCCCTACGACTCCCTGCAAAGTGACCTATTATGTTCAGTTGTAACACATTCACCTTAGACTTATCAAACCTAACGGCTCAGGCCATTCAAAGGAAAACTTTCATCCAGGTTCTTTAAGAATCTCCTTGCCCTCATTGTTAGCATAACCATCTGCACCTTAAATTCATCCTCTTCTAAATCATTAGGATAAATTTGTTGCATGTCCTCATTGTTAAGTTATAGACTGTTTGGTTGACTTGCAAAGAAAGCACAGATTACAGCATCACTCAAGTTATTAATTGTTGTTGAATTAATAGTAATAGCTTGAGTGCTAGCAGTTGTAGCACCATGAGCAGTATTAACTACTTCATTTGTACTGCTGTTTACGGCCACAAAGGCTACATTTTGTGTGTTTGTGCGCTTGATGTCCCTTTAACCTCTGGTTCATAGATCTTCAGGTTGTTGTAAAGATCATCCATGCTTAATGTTTCTATCTCAGGCTTGTTCCTCCACACAATGGTATGTGTGTTCCATTCTGGTGACGGACTTCTTAAGAACTTCTGATTTACATCTTCTTGTGAGATACTTTTACCATGAATCTCCAACTGATTGATAAGCTTTTGAAGCCTATCAAAGGTTTGATCTAACACCTCTGAGCTAGAAGCAGTAAAATTTTCATACTGCTGCTTTAGAAGATTCCTTTGAGTCTTTTTAGTAGCAGCATTCCCTCTAATCTTCTTCTTAACAGCCTATAACAATGACTTGGCATCTTTGATAGAGTTAAACTTTAATTGATGTTGATTAGGGATGCCCATCAATAAAGTGCTTCTTTCCTTCAACTCTGACCTCCTTTGCGCCTTTTCTATAGTAGTTGCAATTGTAGTCTCAACACCTTCAACAACTTTTATTATTGGAGGTGCATTACCATTCTCTATAACTTCCCATAGAGAATAATCAATCATCTGGATGTACTATTCCATCCTCATCCACTAAAGCTCACACTTACCTGGTTTGAGCATATGCACTTTTAATGCAGCCACCATATGTACTAAGTCTTGATCCATGTCTTCTTAGCAAAGTTTCTCAAAGCAACAAGCTCTGATACCACTTATTGATCCCAATTAACTTCTAATGATCGAATTCCTTAAGCTTGTTT
This sequence comes from Tanacetum coccineum, assembly GCA_026074375.1. Classification (NCBI taxonomy): domain Eukaryota; kingdom Viridiplantae; phylum Streptophyta; class Magnoliopsida; order Asterales; family Asteraceae; genus Tanacetum; species Tanacetum coccineum. The sequence continues at coordinate 48,956 of BQNB010016401.1, forward strand.
AAGGTTTAGTTATGCTAGATAAATCTAACATAACTTAATTTAAGAAACTTTGTTTAATAATACTATAGATTATGCGGAATCTAGTCTTTAATATAAGAAGAATTCTTTAGTAACACAAAACATGTTAGGATTCTAAAGCTTTTACAAGTTAATACTGCTGGCTCAAGATTAATACTGCTAGTGAAGACTTAATGCTGTTAATGAAGATTAAAGAAATAAGTCTAAGTCTTTAGTACTGCTAGCTTTGTAGTTAGTACTGCCAGTACAATGTTAGTACTGCCAGTAATAGTTAGTATTGTTAGTTAGTATTAGTACTACTAGTATATTGTATTAGTACTGCTTATGAGATATGCATGAGATAAATTAGGAATAGATATGCATTATCTCTTAACGCGTTTTGTAAAGCCCATTAGGGTTTCCTTAGTCTATAAAAGGAACCCTGAGCATAGTTAGTAGATATAGTTCTACACAGATCAATAGAGATCGATTAGCAATCATAGTTTTTGTAATCTGTAACCTAGGCAGATTCAAGTTATAATATAAAGTTCTTTTGTGATTCTTAATATTGTTCTTCTTAGCATTATTGATTAGTTTCCGCATAATCAATAGTGTTCAAATCAGTGTTTCATTATTGTTGCTTTAGAATTATCTAAAGGAACAAACCCTTTACATGTTAGAGGTTAAGATATATTCAGAAAACCATCCAACAAGTGGTATCAGAGCTTGTGTGGAAACTCTGAATAAGAAGAACTCAATTGTAAGATGGCAGAATAAGACATTCCTCCACCCACTATCACAGCAATGAAAATTCCTATCATCCGGAAGGGAGAACATGATATTTGGAGCATGAGAATGCGATAATATATCTGTTATACAGACCATAACCTATGGGATGTTATTGTCAATGAATATCTAGAAGAAGAGCATGCACCAACTAGAGAAACATCTGCTCCTCCTACTCCTAAGAATGTCAAACAACTGGCTGCTAAAAGGAATCAGGAAAGAGTTAAGATCATCTTGCTTTTAGCAATACCTAATGAATACCTCCTCAAGTTTCACAATGTTGCAGATGCTAAATCACTATAGGAAGCAATCAAATCAAGATTTGGAGGTAATGAAGAATCTAAGAAGATGCAGAAAAATGTTCTAAAACATCTGTTTGAAAACTTTTATACTACATCAAATGAAAGCGTGGACAAGGCTTATGATAGGTTCCAAAAACTCATAAGTCAATTGGAGGTTCATGGTGCTCCAATATCAAAGAAAGATATCAACCAGAAGTTCCTAAGAAGTCTTCCTCCTTCATGGAGTCAAATTGCTCTAGTTATGAGAAATACGCCACACATTGATGAGATTGATATTGATGATCTCTACAAAAACCTTAGGGTCTACGAAGATGAGATGAAAAGGTCTTCAAGTTCCACTTCTACTTCTCAGAACTTGGCATTTCTTTCCTCTGAGAACACTAGCAGTACTAATGAAGTTAGTACTGCCGGTGGAGATTTTGGGGTTAGTACTGCTGGAGGAATTAATCAAGTTTCATCTACCCCATGTGCTCATGATGTAGTGTGCTCTTTATTTGCACAACCAACAACCCGTCCTCAACTTGAAAATGAGGATTTTTAATAGATTTATGAAGATGACTTGGAAGAATTAGATCTTAGATGGCAGGTGGCTATGTTGATTGTCAAAGTGAGGAAATTCATTCAGATGACAGGAAGGAACATGGATTTCAAAGAAAAACGACCTGTTTCACTTGATAAATCAAAAATTGAGTGCTACAACTGTCACAGAAAACCAATTGAATCATAATGTTAAAATCATTAGATGTGATAATGGGACAGAGTTTAAGAACTATACTATGAATGAATTCTATGCTAAGATAGGAATAAAAAGGGAGTTTAGTGTGGCTAGATCTCCACATCAGAATGGTGTTGCAGAAATGGAAAAAAGTAGAACCAGTCAACTATGCTTTAATGGCAATCTCTTCTTCAAGCTCATCAAGTTCTTTTGACAATGAGGTACAAAAATGTTCTAAACAATGTCTTGAATCTTTTAAAACTCTTCAAAAGAATTATGATAGTGAAAGAGAAAAACATAGCAGAGCAAGACTAGAAATTCAGGGTTATGAGTTAGCCTTAGAGTCACTAGAATCTAGGATACTTGTACATGAAAAGAATGAATTGGCTTGGGGTGAAAAATATGAGTTTCAAAACTATGAACTTAAATGCATGCGAAATTAAAATTAAAAACCTTAACTGGAATTAGAGAAGTTGTTAAGAAAGAGATGAGTTAAAATTATGATAGAAAAATGGGAGAATCATCCATGAATTCTTGATGAATTATCAACAGTCAATTGAGTGCTAGAGATTAAAACTGGTTTCAGGATATTGGCACTCAATTGGAATGAAATTGAGTAACAATTCTGAAATGATAGTGAGATTAGTTTGAGTGTTTTATAGAATGTCAGATTAAGTGTGAAGAGAACACACCATCAAATGATTAGTTTCTCTAACGTAGATAGGTTCATGCGGGGGGTGGATGTTCCCCCTTATAACAGGGAACGTTCTATACCCCAGAGCTGACATATCTTTGCGGTTTAAGAGATATGCCATTGAAGAAATAATTGAGGTAAAAAAACAACTGATCTTAATAATAAACAAGTGAGGGGACTGTAGGTTAAACAAATGAAACAAATCTCAAAACCTAGACGTCTATGAATCAGTTAACAGAGATAAAGTTATCATTGAGGATTGGAACTCAGATGATGAGGATGATGTGTCTAAAGTGCAAACAGTTCTGTTAAGACTAATGAGACTCAAACAGTTAAAACTAGAGTTGATAAAATTGGTCAATCTTCTCAGAAACAAGGAATTGGATTTAAGAAAATAAAAGCTTGGTTTGTCTGTAAAAGTACTGACCATTTGATCAAAGATTGTAATTTTCATAACAAACAGAGTCAACGATCCTAAGCTGAAAAACGTGGTTAATATTGTCCAGGGTGGGCCCAACCAGTATGGGATTAATACTAAAAGGGTTAATCATCAAAAAATTTCAAAATACCCTCATTTAAGAAAGACTTTTGTCCCATCAAGAGTACTAACAAGAACGGGTTTGATTACTCTTGTTAAGCAAAATGAGGAAAGAGAATTTCACACAGTTAGTACTGCTAGGCCAGTTAGTACTGCTAGGCCTGTTATTTATTTCGCCATTTGCTCTAAAACTAGACAAACTATTGGGTGCAATTGACCACTTTACCCAGAATGGAATCCCAATTAAGACCAAGAGGCTCATATGTCCTATCAAGAGGTTTACTACACAAAAAACCAGACTTTTTAGACCAAATATTAAAACAAGATGTTAAAACTTTTGTGGTTCAAAATTTGACTCTTCTTTACACTCTCATTAATTTCCTACATTTAATTTTAATAATTACTTTACTTAAATAAAAATATTTTTTTTATTCTATTCACATTACCTAACAATTAACATATACCCCTCCTATTAACAACCATCACCTCCCTTAATCTACACAATCCCCCCTTTCAAACCCCATAATACCATTCAATTTACCACCTCTCACACCAACACAACCAAAATAAAATAAAAAAAAAAAAATAACCCATATAACCCCCCCCCCCCCCCCCAATTTTTTAATATATACCTATATATATATCATATACCCCCCCCCCCCCCCCCCCCCCCCCCCCCCCCCCCCCCCCCCCCCCCCCCCTCCCCCCACCTCCCCCCCCCTTTGCATGGCATCTAGGAGATCTTGTTACAGGATCATGCAGTGGTGGATAATGGTTGCTCTAGCCATATGACTGCAACAAAGCTTATCTTTCTGACTATGAGAAGATTAACAATGGGAGGCTTTGTGGCTTTTAGAAATGATACCCAAAAGGGTAAATAAGGGTGAAGGTAAATTCCGGAAACTGCTAATTAAGATTTGATGATGTTTATTTTGTAGATGAACTTAAGTTTAACCTTTTCTCTGTCTCACAAATTGCGTGGCAAGAAAAAATAGCGTCCTTTTTAGTAAGACACTGAAAGCCTTATCCTGTCTACTAGCTGGAAGCTTCTTGATGAAAGTCAAGTTGTTTTAGGCTCTAAGAAAGGATGATGTGTACAGCTTGGACTTAAAGAACATTGTTCCCTCTGAAGGTATAACTTGTTTATATGCAAATGCAACAGCAGATGAGTCTAAATTATGGCACAGGAGATTAGGTTATGTGAATTTCAAAAATATAAACAAACTTGTTAAAGGTCACCTAGTTAGAGGTGTACTTCATAAGTTTTTGTAAATGAAACACTTGTGTTCCTGCTGGAAGGGTAAGCTACATAGGCCTCCTGTAAGGAATTAGAAAGAATCATCAGAAAGCCCCTAGAATTACTTCATATGGACTTATTTGGACCTGTCTCTGTAGAAAGTATTAACAAGAAAAGATACTATTTGGTTATGACTGATGATTTTAGTAGATTTAGTTGGGTATTTTTCTTAGCTACCAAGGATGAAACATCTAATCCATTTGTAAATTTATCCATAGGCTTAGAAAACCAATTTGAAGCATTAATGTAAAATCATTAGATGTGATATCGGGACAAAGTTTAAGAACCATCCTATGGATGAATTTTGTGCAAAGAAAGGAATAAAATGGGAGTTTAGTGTGGCTAGAACTCCACAGCAGGAATGGTGGGGCCAGAAAGGATAAAATTGGACAATTAATTGAGGCAGCTAGAACTATGTTAGCAGACCTCTACTTTTACCTTATCCCATTTTGGGCAGAGGCAGTTAATACTGCTTGCTATGTACTGAATAGGGTATTAGTGACCATACCTTTCAATAAGACCCTTATGAAACTATTAATATGTAATCACTAGGATTAGTTTTATGAGCCTTTTGGTGCCCCTTTGGCCATTTTAAACACTTAGATTTCTTGGGCAATTTGATGGGAAATTGATGAAGGTTATTTCTTGGTACTCTACACTAGTAAAGCCTTTACTTGAGCAAATTTGATGGGAAATCTGATGAAGATTATTTTCTTGGATACTCTACCACTAGTAAATGTGGCAGGAACTGGTCCTAATTAGATGTTTGATCTTGATTTTCTCACATATTCAATGAACTATATTCCTGTTAGTGTAGAAAATCAAGTTAATGTGGATGTAGGTACACAAGATTCTTATGTTGCAGGTTCATCAGGAAAAGATAAAGGACCTACTTAGGAATACATACTGCTTCCACTACAACCTCATAGGACAAGGATTCCAGTAGAAGATGTTGTTGATAAGGAAGGACAACATCAGATGACAGAAGATAAACAAGTCTTGCATGATGAACTTGAGAAGATGATTGCTCAAGAAGTGGTTGCTAAAGCTCTGGATGATGCCACAAGACAAGCTTTTGAAGAGGAAAAGAGGAATATTGCATCTCAAAAGAGGGCAACTCAAACTAACAGTATTAACAAACTTAGTACTAGTAGGTCATCTGTTAGTACTGCTACCACGCCATATGTTAGTGCTGCTAGTACTCCCACAGGTGCAAATGCAGGTGAATCATCATTTGTCTATCTTAGAGGAAAAATACATATTGATGCATCTACTCTCCCTAATGCTGATTTACCCATTGATCCAAATATGCCTGATTTGGAAGATGATTTTGATGCATTTTCAAGTGATGGCATATTCAATGAGCCTATGATGATGAGAATGTGGGTGCAGTGGTTGATTTTAACAATATGGATGACACCATTAATGTCAGTCCTATTCCCACACTTAGAATTCATAAGAATTATCTAAAAGATCAAATTCTAGGAGATCCTAAGTTAGCAGTTCAAACAAGAGGAAAGATTCAAAAGGCCTCTTCAACACAACAAGCATTGGCGAGCTACATCTCCAAACAGAATAGAACTAATCACAAAGATCATCAGAACTGTTTGTTAGCATGCTTTCTCTCCCAAGAAGAACCCAAGAATATATCACAAGCCTTACAAGATGAAAGCTGGGTTAAAGCAATGCAAGAGGAATTGCTTCAGTTCAAACTATAGAAGGTTTGGATACTTGTTGATTTGCCATCTGGGAAAAAGGCAATTGGCACAAAGTGGGTCTTTAAGAATAAAAAGGATGAAAGAAGTATTGTTATGAAAAATAAAGCCAGGCTTGTAGCACAAGGGTTTAGACAAGAGGAAGGAATAGATTATGATGATGTTTTTGCACCTATTGCCAGGATAGAGGCAATCAGGTTATTTTTAGCCTTTGCATCATATATGGGATTTACTGTCTACCAAATGGATGTTAAAAGTGCATTTCTCTATGGAACTAATGAAGAGGAGGTATATGTTTATCAACCTCCAGGTTTTGTTGATCCTGCTCATCCCAACAAGGTTTACAAAGTGATCAAAGCTCTTTATGGTTTACATCAAGCTCCTAGAGCTTGGTATGAGACACTTTCTTCCTTCTTGCTGAAAAATGGTTTTAGGAGAGGTGCAATAGACAAAACATTATTTATCAAGCAGAACAAGAGTGACATTATGTTAGTCCAAGTGTATGTGGATGACATCATTTTTGGCTCTACAACGCAGTCTATGTGTACTGAGTTTGAAGATTGTATGCACAAAAGATTCCAGATGAGCTCCATAGGTGAGCTCACATTCTTTTTGGGATTACAGGTGAAACAACAACCTGATGGAATCTTTATTAGTCAAGACAAGTATGTAGCTGACATCCTTAAGAAGTTTGATTTTTGTTCCATCAAAACAGCTACTACTCCTATTGCGTCAAATAAACCCCTAGTCAACGATGAAGATGGTGTAGATGTAGATGTGCATATCTACAGGTCTATGATTGGTTCCCTAATGTATTTGACTGCATCAAGGCCAGATATCATGTTTGCTGTTTGTGCCTGTGCTAGGTTTCAAGTCACTCTAAAAGCTTCACACTTACATGCAGTAAAAAGGATTTTTAGGTACCTCAAACAAAAACCCAAACTAGGTTATGGTATCCTAGGGATTCTCCTTTTGAACTAGAAGCTTTCTCAGACAGTGATTATGGAGGCGCCAGTCTTGACAAGAAATCAACAATAGGTGGTTGTCAATTTCTTGGTAGAAGACTAATATCTTGGCAATGCAAGAAGCAGACGATTATGGAAAATTCTACTACTGAGGCGGAATATGTTGTAGCTGCTAACTGTTGTGGGCAAGTACTATGGATACAGAATCAGATGATGGATTATGGCTTTAATTTCATGAACACCAAAATCCATATTGACAATGAGAGTACCATATGTATAGTCAAGAATCCTGTCTATCACTCGAGGACCAAGCACATTGAGATTCGACATCACTTCATAAGGGATTGCTATGAGAAAAGATTGATAGATGTTATCAAGATTCACACTGATGCTAATGTTGCAGACCTTCTCACCAAAGGATTTGATGTCACAAGATTTAATTTTTTAGTGGTTAACATTGGAATGATCAATCTATAGCTGCATTAGTTCAGGGGAGGCAAGTCAGCAGATTACGTTATTGTACAGTTTGTGAAATATTTTAGTTAGCAGATTGATTTTAGATGAGATGATGATTTGGGATTCATTCTATTCATTGGATAGTTACTCAAACGAACCAAACCCAACACTAAAATTTGATTAATCACAACTTCTGTTCCTCAAGAATTTAAGATGGCCATTTGAGGTACTGGATAAGATACATGTTCCTTATTCTAAGGAAACATACTAAAAAGTGTTGGTATCACTGAGATAGTTGATTTCTCAAAGGTTACTGTCACTCAGGTATGCCTAATCAACATCACACTATCTATGATTCCCCCCCCCCCCATAGTCAACGTTCTGGCAGGCTGCCAAACTGTCAGAACACTTGACTAATGAGATTTAAGAGTTGTTGCAATCTATAGTAATAAGTGTATTCTCATTATGAGGCATTATAGAAGTCAACTTCAATTGGCAGATGCAACAGGTATAATTATTTATCGGTGCTGAATTTTATGAAGGACAGGCACATTAAGGTCATGTTTCAGAAGGAAAACTTACTTTTTGGGAAAAAGCATTTTCACCCCAATGGTATTTTTATCCACACAATCCTACATTGCTTAAAGCACTATGTCTGGTGGATGGATCATTGGTAGTTACTAATTGATACTACATTGATCATGTATAAAGAGTAATAGGGTTTATAATTTTTCAAAATTGATTTTTCAATGGAATGTTACAACTGGAAAAGTAATACTAAATTTCTAATGTATCTAATATTTTTACAAATAATTTTAGATATAACTACTAATCATGATGGAAAGTATATTGCCCTAATTTTAACTAAAAAGATCTTTGGCAATATGAAAAGGGGTTATGTATGGGAACATGTACCATTGATGCCTGCAATGTTGGCAGGTGTAGCTGAGGATCAAGGTGAAGGCTCATCAATCCCAGTTAAACCCCATCACACACCTATTGATCAAATTCCATCCACATCTCAACCATCAATTCCATCTACCATAGAACCACCTCATTCATCACCACCTAGGTCAATTGACAGACAGAATACTGAGGTTCCTCAGCCTCAGGGTCCTACTATCACCTTTGTAGCAGATGAGGCAACTACCACAAGTGTGGGGGTTGAAACTGAGGGAGCTGCCACTACAACCTCTGGCTTAGATGTAGGGGTGGATAGTGGTAACATTCATGAGTCTCCACTCAGGTCCCATGAAGCACCTCTCCCTGAAGGTAACACATCAGGAAGTGCTGAGGACAGTTTGCAACTAAAAGAATTGATGGCCATTGTACCTAAGATGGTAACAAAGATTGACAGTTTGGAGAAAGAGTTAAAAGAAACAAAATAGACATTTGGACATGCTATCCTTACTTTGGTAAAGAAGGTGAAATCTCTTGAAGTGGCTTTGAAGAGAATGTCAAAGAGGGTTATCTTGTCTGACTCAGAGGATGAAGAAACAGAGAATCAGGGGAGGAAAATTCAAGACATAGATGATGATCCTCTAGTTTCTTTGGTCAGAGAATCTATGAAAGAGAAAGAAGCAGATTTTGCTTCTCATACAAAGGCTAGTGCTTCAGGGGAGGCACAAGAGGAAGACATTAGTCCTACAATCTTGGAAGAAGCTCAAATTTTATCACAGGTTGTTTCTCAGAGTGTTAGTACATACAAGAGGAGAACAAGGTCAGCTAATAAGGGTAAATATATTAGTATTGGTGTGGATTTCTTCAGTGCAGCAAAAGAGATACTTAATTCTGCTAAAGTTGAAGTTAATACTAAAGTTAATCCTGGTAGTGCAGGAGTTAATACTGGTAATACACCAGTTAGTACTCCTAGTGTAGTTCAGACTGTGAATGTGATTGTTCCTTCTCCAGTTAAAAGTCAAAGGGAAGGAAAAGCACTAATGACTTTAGAAGATGTTCAAGCTACTCAAAAGACAAAAGAATAGATAAGACAAGAAAAAGCTGGTCTTACAAAAGCTATGAGGTTGCAAGCTTTACAGGATGAAGAGGATGCAAGACAAGTTCACTTAGATGCTTTGTTGGCTAAGAGAATACAAGAGGAGCAAGAACTATCTAAACAACAACTAAAAAGAAAAGCTGATGTTCAAGAAGCAGCATAGTTCTATACAGAAGAGGATTGGGACACCATTAAAGCCAATCTTGAAGCAAATGCAGAATTAACAAAGAGTCTCCAAGGAGAAAATGTGTCTAGTGATGATTTTGCAAAGAGGATGGTGGACATGATAAATCAGAAAAAGAAGTATTATGCGGAACAGAAGGCTAAGGAAAAGAGAGACAAGCCCATGACACAAGCATAACAAAGAAACTATATGAGTACCTTCATCAAAAATCAAAGATCTTGGAAAATGGCTCAGTTGAAGAAGCTTACTTTTGAAGAGCTCAAGGTTGAATTTGAAAAGCTGATGAGGAGCATTGAAAGTTTTGTGCATATGGGATCTGAAGAAAGAGTTAAGAGAGCAGGTGTACAGCTGGAGAAAGAGTCTTCAAAGAAACTAAAGATTGCTGTTGAAGATGTTTCAGTCACAGAGGAGAAAGTTAAAGTTGTAAAGAAAGAAGAGCCAATAAATAGAACATGAAAAAGGAAGAAGCAAAAAGCTAGGAAAGGTATACATGCTGACAAAATTGCAAAGCATGAAGCTGAAGAAGACATGGAAGCACTTGTGAAAGGTAATGATACAGATTCTTCTTCAAGTACTGATATTCCAGTAAGTGTTGTTCCGGTAGCTATCAAACCTCCTAGTATAGCTAATTGGAAGATAATCAAGCTAGGGAACAAGGGTGTGTATCAGATTATAAGAGAAGATGGAACTTATATCACTTACATAAATTTTGGAGCAATGCTTAAAAGTATCTCAAGGGATGTTACAGAGTTATACAGGTTAGTTATGCAAAAGTATGGTACAAATGGACCAGAGGATGAGTATGAGAGTGTATTTTGGGGTGATCTTAAGACCATGTTTGATCCACTTCTAAGTATAGATCATGTCTGGAATTTACCATATCAACAAAAGATGCTAAGATGGAGATACTATGACTCTTGTAGGTTTATTATTTGACTTTGGATCAGTGATATTACATGACCGACTGAAAGGGAGATATACTATACCAGCTGATGTATGTCTAGATATGTTGGATAAAAAATGCTTAAGTGATGCTAAAGATGAAGCTTCTAGATGGAAAAATGGATGAAGTTTGTTACAAACTATTAAAGATGATTGAGAAACAAGCTGGGATAAGAAAGTGATGTATTTATCAGTAGCAGTAGGCATATTTTTGAAAAACCATGGACTATAATGGAAGAGAGAAGGGTTTGGGTGTTGACTAACCACTACACAACAAATGGTCATCAGTTCACCATGCTTAATAGGCATAAAAACTGGCTAGTCCAAATCAAATGGATTTGTTAAAGACTTCTCAAATCCGTTTATGGTTGATAGTTTACCAAAAACTGTATGGTAATCAATGCACCATAGTATTGTACTAAAGCATTAGATACTCCAGAGCAAACAGCTACTGGTAAAGAGAACTCAAATCCGTTGATAGCTGATAGTTTGCTAGAAACTATAAGGTTATCAATGCACCTTGTTACTACAATGAAGCATTGACTAGTCCATAGCAAACGGCTCATGGTAAAGACATATCAAATCCGTTGATGGCAGATAGTTTGCCAAAAACTACAAAGCCAACTTAGTTGGATGTTGCTGTGTAGTTGTGAAGAGAAGACAAAAACTAAAAGACAAAGTATGATCTGGTTTTTTAAATAACATCAAACAGATCATCATTCAAGAGAAGCTAAGGAATTAAGAACATGCTTGGATAAAATTCTCAAAAGCCCAAACTGAAGACAACTGAAGAAACTTGAAGTTAACAAGTGAAGTTCAAGTTTAGGGGAGGATTGTTAGGAATTTTGTATAGCAGACTTAATTCTATTAGTATTGTAGTTAGTTCTGCTAGTATCATAGTTAGTACTAGTAGAAGGTTTATCATAGTTAGTACTTGTAGTGTTAAAAAGTTAATACTGCTTATGTAATAGTTAAGTCAGCTTACGCAGAAATTAGTTAGAGTTAAAGATATGCATGAGATATCTTAGGAAAGGATATGCATTATCTTTATACGTGTTTTGTAAAGAGACCTTTAGGGTTTTCTTGTGTATAAAAGGAACCCTAGGCATAGTTAGGGCAAGGGAGATCAATACATAATTCAATAGAAATCATATAGCAGATCATAGTTCTTGTAATTTTGTTACTAGGCAAGATTCAAAGTTAATATAAAGTTTTCTTCGTGTTTATTTATATTGATCTTTTTTACCATTTGTGTTTAGTTTCCGGCATAATTCAATAGGTTGTTTCAATAGTGTTCATTAATTGTTGCTATAGATTTATCTAAAGCAACAAACCATTTGCAAGCTAAAGGTTCAAGATCTATTAAGTAAGGGAACCAACAGCTAGCATCTTCTCCTATAGCATTTTCTTTGTTGAAATGAACTTGTGACACTTCCATTTCCAAACATTCAGCTTGCCCTGCCACATCAATCTCCAAGTCAAATCAATCTTTGCTGGAATATCTTAACTGGTTCACTTAGCACATTGAATCATCCCCTGATACAGCGTTTTCAACTTTGATCATCACCACTTTCTTAATATATATCTAGGAATATCTTTCAATTGTTTCACTTGATTTTTTTACGGTTGTCATCAGCCCGGGCCCTTACCTTGGCCAACATCATTCTCCAATGTCAGATTTTCTGAAATATCTCCAATAGATTATTGACCAAGTTGAGGAGGGGAGGTATCCACTCCGACAATTAAAGAGGAAGCAAATTTCAACGAAAGCAAACTCGAATCTTTGACAATAACCGCCTTAATTCTGACGTAAACATACACCTTTACGTACTGAATCCACGTCTTTTCCCCTAGATTAAATAAACAACTAATGATGAGGAGTATACAAACAAATGAATGGCACACGGAAACCATAGGCAAAACTTACATAGAATATTTGATAATATTTTAGAGACCAAAAAAATATATTGTTTCCTTTTAATCTATGAAGATGCATATAATAATAAAAGGTAACCAATTCTTGGTTAGAATTATATAGATGATCCAAACATGCACTTTGCTTTTTTTCTATTGGTAAGGAACTTTTCTTTTTCATATTATTTTAAAAAAACTTCATTATTCTAGCTCTTCTCTTCTCGATCTCTTCTTATCTCTACTTCATTAAGGAAATTTATAATATGTGAGAAAAACCCATATTTTTTAGGAAATGATTGAAAGTTTGAAACTATCTTTTTTGGTAATGTTGAAAGCTATTGCACCATACACAACCGAATTCACGTTGACTTGAATGTTGAAATTGAAATAAAGTTAGGAAAAGCTTGAAAGTTGAAAACTATTATTGGTAAAGCTTGATTGTTTGAAACCAGCTTGCATCCAATACGCCAACCAAATCAATATGGCTGTCACATTTACACAACCGAATCAATATGATTATATACACGGATGGATGGAAGCTTGCAGCTTACTATTCTCTTCAAATCATCAATTTTAACACAAATTCTGCATTCTCATCTCCCTTATTCAAATAACTCATAGTAACATTCAAATTAAAAGGTGGTATGCATCTCTTGATCTCTTGATTTTTTTAGATATGCTTTTTGTTGTTGTTGTTTTTTGTGCAGATGCATACCCAATTCAAGTTGAAGGTATGCATTTAAGAGTTATGATTTTTAGAATTGAATTGAAACATGAGGTTACTTTGTTTTTCATGATTTAATTAGGTTTGCGTCATTACTTTTTGTAGGCCAAAAGTGCAGCATGTGATGAGTCTATCAATTTAAATTTATGCTCTTCAAAAATGAATTAGATAATTGTTTTATTTCTTATCTTCTATTCTTTCGCTTTATAGATTAGGTTATAACTTTTATTAGTCTTTATGTTCAGGGGCTAACTCCCTAAAGTCGGTTTGGATATACTTTTATGTTTTGTTAATTGTTTCAATTTTTACTTTGCTTATTGCTTTTAATGATTTTGGGTGGCAGGAACCCTTTATGAACAACAAGATGCTTTTTGTCGGCAACAAAAGATTATCGTCTGCAACCTAGATTAAAGGTATGAGTTGTTTTATATTAGTTTACAATCGTTGTTTTTTTATGGTTGAAGTGGTGATATGTGGTGGTTGTCAGGCGGCGGAGATTGTTGTTTTGTAACCAACGTTTTTCATAAAACAACCATTTATGACAACAATAGGTAAACCATGTTACATTGATGTTATGGTTATCAGTGGAGCTTGAAAATAGACCTTTGTTTTCGCAACTGTTGTTGTAGTTGTGAAACTTATTTCCTTACAAAAAAATATTTGATCCCACCATGGTTACTTAAGCATATATGGATATGTGTTTTTAATACCCTAGTTCAGTCTAAAATTGTTAAGCTATTTCAGAGGTACCTTTGTAGTTGAAAATAGACCTTTAAATTGTCTGATTATGATTTTCCCCCCTTTTTGCTGATTTTAATTTGAATTTTTTAGGGAGGCATGAATGAGATATATATGCCAATGGTCATTTGGTGAGAAATGATGATTTTACTAATGTTGGAATGGATTTACCTCACATGGAAAAATCAACAGTTGTTGATAGTGTGATTGCACAAGCAAAGATAATAGGTATGCAGTTTCATTTTGCAAAGTTTTAAATCTTTTAACTATCATTTGGTTACTCAAATTTCACTAGGTTCGCGTCACTTATTTCAGCGGTTATGTACAAAGCTCTGAACATTTCTGGGGACTGAGGAACAAGATGAGACAGTTAGGGCTATGAGAAAAGTAAATATACCAAAATATAATAAAATTATACAACACAATAACACACAAAATCAAAATAAAATTAATTTATAATAATAAACCACACTTCACTTTCTTACCTGTAGGTACGACAAAACACTATCTATATTTTTGTTGACTCATAAACAATAAAATTACATGCAATCGGTCACCTCATCATACACTAACAATGGATTTATATATATGTTTGCTCAGAACATGGTGAAGGACTTCAGGTTTTGCACTATGAAGTAGGTCAGAAACATAAACCTCTCTATGACTACTTTCTTGACGATTACAACATCGTAGAGAAGTATTGTCATGCGTAAAAAATTGATTATAGTTATTTATTATTATTTTTGAATTATAAAGATGTATTTGTATCGTGAAATTAGAGGGTTAACAGGTATATTTTTAAGACATAGAAAGGTTCCAAGTGAGTTCAAGAATTTAGGGATATTGGAGCGGAATACTGGAACTCATTATTGTTTATTTGATTTTTTGCAGGGTATTTGTGATTATATGACAAAAGGACGTTGAGGGAAGCAAAAGATGACCTCAAGCTAACCCGGGAGGCCACATGCCTTCCAGGGTGTATTCTAGAGACGAAAGGTACATTTTGATATGTCAGATTTAACCCATTTATAAATGAATGCGTCGATTTGGTTCATTCAAATGAATGCGTCTAGAGACAAAAGGTACATGTGAAAAATCCTATTCCATGTGGATGATCCATTTACAAGAGAAGCCATCTTATGGACCTTCTCCATGCACAGAAGCATACAGGAACTAATGGCAAGCAGGTATATCATATAGCAATTGGTAAATATACATTATTTAGATTAATGTAAACGCACATTGACACATATGATTTTACATTGTTATAGCCTACCTGGTATCAAATATTTGTAGCAAACTCTTAAATTAGTATTTGTCGAGACAAAGAAGGGAGCTGATTCACTTGAACATTGGCTTTACAGTATTGGATTTCCTGCAACAACAATTCACGGTGACGGATCATAACCTGTAAGTCAGTTAGGATATTTCCAACATTTTAATATTGTTAACAATTTCTATATTTTTCCACATTTTAATTTATCTGTCAACAATTTTCTATTGAAGTTTGAATCATAGGTATATAATAATCTGAATTATAGTGACAAAATCAGAATTTAATTTTATTTTTTGATGGAGAATATAATGACTCTATATAGATGATCATGATTGTGTATGTTTGACAAAACTAACCGTTAGATGTAGCTTTATGTTTTATAATTATTAAAAACCTATTTATGAGATTTTAGCATTTTATAACACCCTGTTTGGCCCGTTCAACCCATATGACCCGTTTCAACGTTAGAGGGGAAGGGGGTGGGGGAATGTTTCAAAACTGCCCAATTGCCTTACTGCATTTTTTATCCTATCGAATTTGAATTTTTCATATAGTTTACATGTGTAAATCAACGGAATTGGTCAGAATTGCAACATTTTCTGGATTCTTATAAAAAGATGTATAGAACGAGACTACAACAAATGTATTTGCATATAATTTACGTGTATATATTAATTTTCATATAGTTCACAGAGTATATATTAATCTTTTTTAATAATGCATCCCATTTAAAATACGTATTGAAATTGGATGGGCAAAACGGGTCAACCCCGACCCGATTCCGAACCCGCCGAACCGATTTTTTAAAGCCTTAAAGGGTCGGGTTCATTCGGTGTCAAACTCAAATTATCGGGTTATCGGTCAACCTCGACCAACCCTATAACCTAATAGGGTCGGTTTAGGGTTTATTTTTTCATATTATATCGGGTTCGGGTTCACCGATAACCCGATAAATATAACAAGCCAACGTTGTATTTTTTTTCCATTTGAGGGGCCAGGGTCTTGTTATATCATCACAAATTGTTTTAGCCCAATACACATGATATGTAAACTACGTACTTAACAAACAAACAAACCTTTGTTAAATTCTCAATTTGACGCTACATAATCTACTGATACAATTATACACATCACTTATCATCAAGGCTCAACCATGTTTCTGTATGGTGCAAGATGAAGATTAAATATTTTCTAGTTTTAACCTTGTAAGTAGTTTTCATTGAACAAAATTTTCATTATCATTAGTTGCTAGGGATTGGCTTTGTGAATAACACTAAGTTGCTTTCTTTCGTAGCTGATGATTCTAGTATAGTCATATGCCACTAATGCTTCTACAAATATGGCAATGTCTTATTAGACTGCTTGTTTTTATCAACTCGACCCTACAAAATCTTTTGATATTGTTTTCTTATAATGTAACAGTT
Organism: Tanacetum coccineum; assembly: GCA_026074375.1. Classification (NCBI taxonomy): domain Eukaryota; kingdom Viridiplantae; phylum Streptophyta; class Magnoliopsida; order Asterales; family Asteraceae; genus Tanacetum; species Tanacetum coccineum. The sequence goes on from BQNB010016401.1 coordinate 65,619, forward strand.
GCAACAATGATTGGAACGCTAGTGGCATACCTGATCTTGATCTGATTCTGATTGTTCCTATGCGATCACTATGCTTTTCTTTTACGTGTTCAACCCGATAACACCCCGACAACCCAACCCGATTCAACCCGACCCGTTTTGACCCGATAAGTGATAACCCGATATTTTATAGGGTCGGGTTAGGGTCAATATTTTGGACACCAAAACCCGACACAATCAACCCGACACGATCAACCCGACAACCCAACCCGATAACACCCCTAGCCATGGCCTTGGGGAGTTGGAACAACATACACTAGAAAGCTTCTGCTGCACAAAAAGTTAATTGAGAAACTACTATAAGTCAAATTAGATAGTATTACAAAACCAAAGAGTTCCAAAGGTCAACATCGAAGGGTTAAAAGATGGGCTTTTAATTTAGATAAGGCTTTTATAAGTAAAATGAGATATGGCTGTTGTAAATTGTCAAATTAATGGACTTATTGAATATGCTATTAAAGAAAAGGCTTTACATGTAATTTATCAATGCTCTTAACATTTATCATTTTGGATAGATTCGGATGGTGAATTAACATGTGTTAAGTATTTCTTGAAGCTATAATGTGCAGTCTCTTGCACATTATAGCATGTGTTGACATTTATTGTTTCTTGAAACATGTCTTGTGTTTATGTTATTTAATTGATCTGGTTAGCAAATAAATTGATTATATGAATACAAAGTTATCTCTTTTGCATCTCATTTGGTCACGTAGGTGCTGAAGGTTCAACATCTTGGACATATGATTCCTTCAATTTTTGATAGTATATTACATAAAGGGATTATTTAGGAAGTGGGACTATTAGAAGGAATATGTTGGAGTTTGGAAGGACTTTAGTGGTGATTTTAAAGAGACTAATAAGCAAGTTACTATTTGATTTATACTGGATTGTTGTTCTGCGCAGGCTTATGTATTGATTGGAAAGGCTGGAGACACTATTCGGACGTTGCAAAATAGCTCGGGGTTAATGATCCAAATCACATGGGATGCCAAGGCTAAAAATGGATATTCTACCAAAACGAATGCTGATGTGCACGATGCAGTTGCCACCACTGTATCCTCTTCAGGTGGTCACACATCTAATGCTGCTATATAGTTTATTTTATGTGTCCTGTACTGGTGGCCAAGCATTGAAGATGATTTGCTTAATGCCAATTCTGCTACACGCTCTGATTTTCTGTTTGTTTAGTCTGGACACGCTGGTAATAACGAATAACATCATCCTTAGGTAATCAGTTATGGTGTCACTTTCATTTGACATTGTTTTCTTTTTGCTACAGGTTTGTCACCATCTCTAAAGGGAATTAAAGTCCAACACTTACTTCAATGGCGGAAGCACCTCAAAAACGGAACCCGACTTCATACTTGACACCGTATTGAAAGCCCGGTGCTCCGTACCTTGCACCACCAGCATCCCAGCTACAACCTCAAGCATAATGATGTAGTATCTGTAAGCAGCCTGCCTCACATTGGCATGAAATATGAAATAGATGTAGGGGGTTGTGAAAGTACCTAATATTCATTGCTAAGGTAAGTATGGATGTGATTATCTGATAATTTCAAATTAAATTTTTTTATATACTTTTACGTTGCTTCAATTTTGCAGGAGGTATCTTTGCGACGTTCTTGACACACCTGCGATACCCCAAGCCCAAAGGCCCCCTCTCGATGTCAATGTTGGTAAGATATCTCTTAGTTTTATCAAACATGTACGTTTATTAACACATATACTTAATCTGTTATGCCACCTAAAATGGAAGGTGAACGACCCTTATTAATATAATAATCATATTTTCTAGCAGTAGCTAATTTTATGTGTCCATACATGGGAGTGTACCGTTCAATCTATGCATCTTCTAACTTATCGAGATCCCTTAATCCAAACGAGCTAAGGTAGGTTGCTTATTAGAGCCCCTTATTTCCTTATTGGTTTATTGCTTTTGTAGTGTTTATTAGGTTTCATTAATACTCATTTGTTAAAGTTTGAATAAGTGAAGTTTAAAGGGTTGTTTGGATTATCTTATTTTGCAGAATTTTTAGCTTATATGAATTTAGAATGGCTCACTGCTTCCAGCTTATGAAGTTACACGCCCTTTTGCTGATACATTTTTTGTTGTTACACATTCAAACAGGTGATACTAACAAAGGTACAAGTATCGGGTGGCACATTGGTGATAACAGGACATACCTGAAGCAACGTGACCTTTTTTAGCAGTTGTTAACGAAAACCGACAACAACACGATAGCAGTTCTCATGGAAGTGGTCAACTTATAAACCCTGCAGCTGAAATGGACAATGCACTCTCATATGGGAAGTTGGTATGGCCTTCACAGGATAATAGCAACATGAGTCTTCCATTACTTGAAGAAATACTTAGGTTGTTAAACCAGTTAGCACCCACCAGTATTCTTCATACTTAGTTTTAGGTATATTATAAGCATCAGCTTACTGATCAGAATAACTTAAGTGCAACACAAGTGTATCTTTCATGGTTTAGATTAGTATTTTGCTCAAATCATTTCCTTTGTTTCCACATCTGATCTTTCTTAGGGGCACTTATGCGTGTGAAACTTCAACTATATCAATAAGAGATATTGTGATAGCTATCGTAGTCTGATTGGTTAGCTTCATATTATGTCAGCAATGTTATCTTTTAGAGAAAAGTGTAGACAAATTATTAAACACTTTAAAATTACAACAGCCAATAAGTGTTCCAATAAAAAATCTGTGCCGGCTATTAAGCAGCCCCACTGCAATGCGCAGGCAATCGGCCAACTTGTTACAAATAATATTGGTTCAAATTATGTTGGTTCTTTGCAATGTAATCAAACATTGTAAACTGACTTATTATTAGCCTTAACGCAAGGATAACTTCCCACTCGTTAAACTTTGATTCTGGAAATTTAAAATGTTTGAGAATTTAATTTATAAATGGCAACTTTAGAATTTAAAAACAAAGAATCGTATTATATATATGGGCATGATGATTGTGCCTAGGGGTGTTATCGGGTCGGGTTGTCGGCTTATCGGGTTGATCGTGTCGGGTTGATTCGGGTTTTGGTGTCCAAAATATTGACCCTAACCCGACCTTATAAAATATCGGGTTATCACTTATCGAGTCAAAACGGGTCGGGTTGAATCGGATTGGGTTGTATCGGGTTGAACATGTAAAAGAAAAGCATAGTGATCGCATAGGAACAATCAGAATCACGTATGCCACTACCGTTCCAATCATTGTTGCAACTGTTACATTATAAGAAAACAATATCAAAAGATTTTGTAGGTCGAGTTGATAAAAACAAGCGGTCTAAAAGACATTGCCATATTTGTAGAAGCATAAGTGGCATATGACTATACTAGAATCATCAGCTGCGAAAGAAAGCAACTTAGTGTTATTCACAAAGCCAATCCCTAGCAACTAATGATTATGAAAATTTTGTTCAATGAAAACTACTTACAAGGTTAAAACTAGAAAATATTTAATCTTCATCTTGCACCATACAGAAACATGGTTGAGCCTTGATGATAAGTGATGTGTATAATTGTATCAGTAGATTATGTAGAGTCAAATTGAGAATTTAACAAAGGTTATATTTTGTTTGTTTGTTAAGTACGTAGTTTACATATCATGTGTATTGGGATAAAACAATTTGTGATGATATAACAACCATGTGCCTCAAATGGAAAAAAATACAACGTTGGCTTTTATATTTATCAGGTTATCGGGTTGAACCCGAACCCGATAGAATATGAAAAAATAACCCTAACCCGACCCTATAAGGTTATCGGGTTGGTCGGGTTGACCCGATAACCCGATAAGTTGAGTTTGACCCGAATGAACCCTGCCCTATAAGGCTTTATCGGTTCGGGTCGCGGTTTCTGATCGGGTCGTTTCGGGTTGACCCATTTGACTCACCCCTAGTGACAAAATCATACTTTTTTAAATTTATCAGCCATATAATTTGTCCTTGATGTTAAACAGTTTTATCCTCCCTTCTGTGTGTACCTGCAATCTTAAGAGAAAGTGAGGCCTCCCTCTAGAAACTCATCTGGTATCTCTTTGTGCCATCATCTGTTAAACTCCATCACATAAGACTCCTTTTTGTAGACCCAAAAGATGATGTTCATCAACATTTACTTGTTCTATAGGATATTCTCCTCTGTCCTTCGTGATGAACATAGTTTATCAATAGCGCATCTTATAAATCCATTTTCAATAAGTAGGTAATAAGTAGGTAGACAAGGTCTCATACCAGGCTCTAGGAGCTTGATGTAGACCATATAAAGCTTTTTCTACCTTATAAACTTTATCAGGGAACTGTGGATCTTCAAAACCAGGAGGTTGGCACACATACACCTCCTTTTCAATAGTACCATATAAAAGGCACTCTTCACATCCATCTGGTATACAATAAACCCCATAAATGATGCATAGGCCAAAAATAACCTGATTGCTTCTATCCTAGCAACAGGAGCAAAAACCTCATCATAATCAATTCCTTCTTCTTGGGTGTAACCTTGTGCCACCAGTCTTGCCTTGTTTCTAACTACAATTCCTCTCTCATCTTTCTTGTTTTTAAAGACCCATTTGGTTCCAATGGCCCTCTTGCCATTAGGTAGATCAACCGATGTCCAAACCTTCTGCAATTTAAACTGTAGCAACTCCTCATGCATTGCTTCTGTCCAGCTTGGATCATCTAAAGCTTAAATCACCTTCTTGTGTTCTTTTTAAGAGAGAAAATAAGTAAATAAGCAGTTTTGATAATCTTTGTGATTTGTTCTTCTTTGCTTATTAATGTAACTAACCAAAGCATGTTCTTCAGAAATCTTGGTCATCCTCGTTTGAGTAGCTGAATTTATGTCACTAATGATCTGGTCTTTAGGATGATCCTTGTGTATTCTGGTTATGGGAATAGGACTGGCATTCATGGTTGTTTCCAAGTTGTTAAGGTCAGCCTCTGCACCCTCATCTTCATCATCATATACACCACTAAAGATACCAGTATTTAGAAGATCAGCAGTATCCTCCAAATCAGGAAGTGTAAATGCATTTTTGAAAGGAGAAAATCTTTCAAATAGATGTTCCTCAAATGTATTAGAAGCTTCAGCAGCATTAACTGGTGATGATAGATCATCATCAGTGCAAGATGGTCCAGCAGTACTAATAGGTGTACTAGCAGTATTAATACTATTAGTGTTGTTAGGATGTACAGTCTGCTTTTCTTGTTGAAGTAGCCTTTCAAACTCATTTCTTGTGGCTTGATCATCCTTCCCATCTTTATCTGAAGCTCCACTTTCATCCATTTCAGTAGGCTTCTCTTCAGCATCTTCTTCACTAACCTCAGGATCTTGAGAGATTAATAGATCAGTTGTGCAGATAGGTATTAGGATGTATTCTTGTTCAGGTTCTTTCTTCTTCTCAGCTTGACTTGTAACAATGTTATCTCTAGTTCCTGCAATACCATTAGTTTGATTTCCGCAAGAAAAAAAATAAAAAACAACTGGCACAATAGTTCATAGATATTGTCCAAAGAATCTAACCTCAAAAAAGCCAGTCTGTCCATTTCCTGCACATTAGGTGTATTTTTCCAAGATATCTAATGTTTAAGGTCTCTTCAACTATCCTGGTCCTCTTGTTAAATACTCTCATGGCCTTGCTAACTATAGAGTAACCAACAAAAAATCCCTCATCAGCTTTTCCATCAAACTTGCCTAGATGATCCTTGGTATTTAAGATGGTAACAGGACACCTAAAAGGTTTCATGAAGTCTATTAGTTGAGGTCTTCTACGAATAACTTCATAAGGTATCTTGTTATGAGGCTTAATGACCAAGACCCTATTTAGCACATAGCAAGCAGTATTAACTGCTTCAGGCCAAAAGGTAGTAGGCAACTTAGAGTCTACTAACATAGTTCTTGTAGCCTCAATCATTGTTTTATTCTTCCTCTCAGCTACACCATTCTGCTAAGGAGTCCTAGCAACACTGAATTCCCTCTTAATCCCCTTCATTTCACAAAACTGATTCATTATACTAT
>BQNB010016402.1:0-59929 GCA_026074375.1 Tanacetum coccineum
AAATGTTTTATATGTGTATTAAAATATAAGATTCAAGTGAGGAAATTTAACTCAACTCATAAATTCAAGGACAACTGTCTTTCTTTTCAAATGAATTTTAGAAGTCATCAAGGAATCATGTATATGGCCTCATTTTATGTGGTCTCGAGTTTCGACCAATGTAAAATATATTTTTCTGTACTTACTAAAACTTGTTTTTATTTTGAGCTTCGATCACCTGAAGGATATAAAGTTATTATGCATCAATGTTTATGTTCTCTATGCACATCTACCTTTTCTTTTTATCTATTTATGTACAACGTCACAACAAGATTGGGATCTGCATATATATTTGTTTAGAATGATTAGTTTATTAGTATAATTAAGAGTAAATTGCAATTTTGGTCCCTGTGGTATGGCTAAATTGCAGATTTGGGACCTTAACTTTTGAAATTGCAGTGATGGTCCTTATTTTCAAGTTTGGGTTGCAGGTTTGGTCCTTTTGGATTGCATTTTTTGGTCCCTGTGGTTTGGCTGAATTGCAGGTTTGGTCCCGGCCCAAGGACCAAATTTGCAACAAAAACTTAAAAATAGAGACCATCACTGCAATTTCAAAAGTTAAAGTCCCAAACCTGCAATTTAACCATACCACAGGGACCAAAAATGCAATTAACTCTATAATTAATGTGAAAACTACAGTGTGTATTGGCAAAGATATTGTACTTACAAGACACAAGCTTAATTTATATGGTGAACTTTATTTTAGTCGGCAATTTTGGCGAGTTATTCAATTGCAAACAGCTGTTAATTAAGGAAGTTTGTCAAGCCAAGTTTCGTGTATTCAAACTACTAATTTCACAAGAAAATTCTAGCTATGAAATAGATAATTGAGCATTTGTTTTATTTAGAGTTAATTGCATTTTTGGTCCATGTGGTATGGTCAAATTGCAGGTTTGTGACTCTAACTTTTGAAATTGCAAAGATGGTTCTTATTTTTAAGTTTTCGTTGCAAATTTGGTCCTCGGGCCGGGACCAAACCTGCAATTTGGCCAAACCACAGAGACCAAAAATGCAACCCAAAAGGACTAAACCTGCAACCCAAACTTGAAAATAGGGACCATCACTGCAATTTCGAAAGTTAAGATCCCAAACCTGCAATTTGACCATACCACAAGGACAAAAAATGCAATTTACTCTTTTATTTACGGCTATAATTGAAAACGAAATTATTATAATGAGGCACATCAGTAAATAAACATGATGATAGGAAGCTAATGTGAGATAGCAAATCAAAGTAGCAAACGTAAAAAATTACAGATTTATAATGCCAAAGGTAAGAGCCTCAGGTGTCGTAACACGGTAACACTATTTTTTGGGTGCCACATCAGCGCCACATCAGCATAACACCAACACCAACACCACTCCTCTAATCATAACACCAAATAACACCACTCACCTCTTTATTTTCATAAAACCCCCTAAACAATTATTTCATTATTTTAACAAACTAACTATTTCATTCATAATTAAAATACAAAAGTACAATTAGAAAACTACACATTACGAAATTAAAAAAAAATACATTACGAAATAAAAAAAACATTACGAAATTAAAAAAAAACATTACGAAAAAAAAACATTACGAAAAAAAATACATTACGAAAAAAAATACATTACGAAATTAAAAAAAAACTACTCGTCTTCGTCTTCGTCGTCCTCGTCACCCAAATCATTTTTCATTTTGTTTTTGATCAATTTTTTTTGCTTCTTGATCCAATAGGCGTCGTCTTCGTCCAAATCCTTGGTGCTAGTAGCTAGAAACCTCAACTCCTCCAACCGCATTAGTGTGCGGTCTTTTTCGGCTTGAGCTTCGAAAGCCCTTTCGGCGGCTTCCCGTTTCAGACGAAGCTCCTGCTCCATTAGCTCCCCGAATTGGGCCGACGCGCTACTTCCACCGGTGCTCGCCGTTGCGTCGGATTTGCTTTTCTTGGCGGGCCGTTGTTTGCCGGGCGGACGTGGTCGTGCATCGTGACCGAATAGATCCTCCTGGCTAGCCCCGGGGACGTCTCCGGTTAAGTCAACTTGTTCCGGTGCGTCCCATTTCGGGTGGAATCTCAAAACGGCCCAAGCATCTTCTTGAGAAAACGCGACCCCTCTATGCTCGTCACGGTAAATACTTTGAGCCCGTTTCAAATAATCCACATCGTTTTCGCCACTTTTCCCCAAACGTTTGGCCCGTTTGTACGCGGCGTTGAACTTTTGGCAATTGGCATTCAACGTATGCCATTTACTAGTCAACATATCCTTCGTACGGTTTTGAAATTTTTTCGAATTGAACTCGTTCAAAACCCGATACCAAAACGTGTCATGCTTTTGTGACCTTCCGACATTATTATCTTCGGAAACGGCCACGTAACATGTTGCAAGCAATTCTTCTTCGACCGGTAGCCAACGGCCCGCTGCTACCGGCTCTTGGGGCTCGTCTTCAACATTTTTTCCCCTTCGGGCTTTAGTTTTCTTGCGACCGCCTTTTTTTGGCGAATCGACTTGTTGAGGTTGAGTGAGTGTTTGGGAAGATTCTGAGTGGAATGATGGTGGGTTTTGTTGTAGATTATCTAAATCACGGTTTAGGATTTGTGATTGTTGCCATCGGAAAAAAGCTTGTTGTTGTTCTTGTTGGTATTGTTGAAACTGTTCCGGCGTCATCGACCCGGTGAGGAGATTCATGAAACTGTTGTTGGGAAATTCAGACATTTTTTTTATTGCTAAAAAGATGTATGTTTGTATTTGAAGAGTGGTGAATTTGTATGTGATTTTGTATTTGGTAATGTGTTGTATATATAGTGAGTTGAGTGAGGGGGGTAAAATGAATTTTTTTTTTTAAAAATCAGCCGTTTTAGGGGGTAAAATGAAAAAAAATTAATTTTTTTTAATAAATACTAGCCGTTAGGGGCTAAAATGAAACATTTTAAAATTGGGTGGAAAGAGTAAAATTTAAATGCTAGCCGTTAGGGGGGTAAAATGAATTTTTTTTTAAAACCACCCCAACGCCGTACGCGGTGGTGGGGTGTAGTAACGCCGGCCAACGCCGTTGCCGGCGTTAATACACCGAGTGCTCTAAGGTTTTGAACCTTTGTTAATCAACTTTATAGTTGTTACAAACTTTCGAGTACTTTTTATTTTATTGTATTCCATCATCATATCCTCTCACTCGGACAACCAGGATTTACATGCCCCGAGTCAAAAAATTACAATTTACTTTGTGTGTATAAGATATGTTATAAAGTCCTTTCAAAATGACCATTTGTATCCATGATTTTTTTTAAATTCTGTTTATATTATAAAACTGTGAAACGAAAGTGCGAAAAAAAAAATATAAAGTTTAAAAAGTCAAAAATAATAAACTGTCAAAAAGTATGAAACACAAACTGATAAAAAAAATATGTTATACCATAAACAGAGGTTCAAAACAAGGTAGAAGGTATAAAACATATGTATCTTATGTAAGTCGGGAGTAACAATAGTAGCACTCTTTGTGTATTTGTCTCATCTAAAAGAGTTAATAATGGTTGTTTAAATTGTGATTAGTAATAGTAATGTTAACACTTGAAACTAAAGGAAACAAGTAATTAACATATTATCTGTTTATGTTTTTTTTATTATACAATTAGACACGAATAAACAATAATAGAGATTATAGTTTAGAAACAAACATTCGTTTTTATGGGCCGCGCTTAAGCATAGCCTAAAAAACTACCTAATTTTTTTTTTGAACGGCAACTTTATTAAAAAAAACTACTTAATTTGATATAAAACAATGCATGGTAGGCAAATACATCTTTGTTTTTCTGTTAGTTACTTTAATTTCAAGTATATTTGGTGGGAAATAGCACCTCATAACCTATTCCATACAATAAACATACAATTTTTTAAGCAAATATATGAATATACTATCATTATAAAACATTTAAAAGGTAGTAAGGACATAAACATACGCTACAAATCCTCGTAATGGACACTACTCATAATGATAAATGATCTTTTAATTTGTAAGTATATGATTAACGTCGAGTGTCCATTTAGAGAATTTGTAAGCAAGTGTTTTAAAGAAAACAAAACTACCACAGAAAATATGTAAGGATAATAATCCAATGTCTACACGACTATTCCACCCGATTTGATAGGTGTAGTCATCCACACTCCACTAAAATTACCAAATAAAGTAACTGTTTCGTATCTAACTTTATGGCTTCAACAGTATCGTAAACGTTTTCGAAAATTAACATTTAATATCAACGTAGCTGGAACTTGTTTTGACGTGAACACATAAATGAACCATTTTGACCCAAAATGATAGAAATCAAAAGAATCAAAATCAAATTTAATTAATCATCAACACATTCATTGTTGATTTTGAAATCATGTAAACCTAACAAAGACGGCGATGAAGCAACAAGAATGAATCATTTGATATTAATTTAAAAAAATGAAGAAAAAAACAGTTACTCCATCCGTCTCATAATTATAGTCCACCGACAAAAAACACGCAGTATAAGAAAAACATCACTATTACATCTATCTCTCTTACTTTTTGCACAATGACACTTTTACTCTTAACCAATTAATTTATAACTTCTTTAAATATGTTTTAACTAACATCAATTGAGGGTCGTACTATGGTAAACTTATCTAATTCCTTATCTATTTTTTGGAAGTGAAAATTATTTTGTGACGATCCCAAAAAAGGAAACATTGGGACTCTTAATTATGGGATGGAGGGAGTAAGAAATAAAGGTTAGGTGTTACTATATGAATGACATGACATTCTGAAATGCAAACGTTAATTTTCTTTCTTTCACTTTGTAGTAATTAATCAAGCATAAGCCCTACTAGTATATATAACAACAAAATGTGAATAAATCAACTGAGTCCAAAAATATGTAAATGAGGTGTTGGCTTTTCGTGAGGCTTGTAGCTTTGGTAATTTGGAGGATATGAGTGCTAGTGGGGTTAAATTTACTTGGAGTAACCGTCGAAGAGGCAATGCAAATGTTAAAAAAAAGACTTGACAGATTTTTAACAAACTCACATTGGTTTGATATGCACCCAAACGCATTATTTGAGAACTTAGCAAGAATTGCTTCTGATCATTCCCCAATAATTTGTCGTATATCTCTAATGGTGAAGAAAAAAACAAAATGTTCCGTTTTGAAAATATGTGGTTACGTGATGAGAATATCTACAATGTGGTTAGAGATGGTTGGGCGTATGGGTTGGCTACTGGTATGCAACATGATCCGTGCAGTATTGTGAGTGAATGTGCTAAAAGGCTGTCCGATTGGAACAAAACGAACTTTGGTCATGTGCAATGGTCCATTAAATCTATACAAAAGACTTTTCAAGTATTGCAAAGCCGTTTTGATGGGTCGACAGGTGATGAACAACGAGTCTTAAGAGAGCAAATTAAAGAGCTCCTCACACGTGAAGAGTTGATGTGGAAACAACGCAGTCGCGTTCAATGGCTACGTGAGGGTGACAAGAATACACGTTTTTTCCACACTCGTGCAAGCAACTAACGTAGGAGAAATAGTATTTTGAGACTCAAGGGCCCGGATGGAAGGTAGGTTGAGGAGCATGATGAAGTGTGTAATTTGGTGTCAGGTTACTTCTCTAAACTTTTTTCAAGCTCGTCACCACAAGACTGTGAATCTGCTGTGAATGATATTTTGTGGAAGAGCGTATGGAAATCTTGGAACAGGAGTTTAAGAAGTTAAAGCGGAGTAGAATTTCCATCGTCAAGGTTAGGTGGAATTCAAAACGTGGACCAAAATTCACGTGGGAGCGTGAAGATCAGATGAAACTTAAGTATCCGCATCTGTTCAGTGCTAATAGTAGTTGGATTTCGGAGGCGAAATTCATTTAAGGGTGTAGAATGTAACCCTTGCCCTTTTGTGTTTTGAATATCCTAATATTAGTCCTTTGACTATTTGACGTTTGTCAGTTTTATTAGAAATAATAATCCTATTTAGAGGGTATTATTATGTTTGTTATGTTTCGGGTGGTTTGACATGTGAACGATGAGAAATGCCAAAAAACGAGTCCCGACACGTCTGTTAATGTCCAAACGAGTTTTAGGAGGTTTAAAGTGAAAAAAAATCGTGTAAATACTCTAAGTTATTTTAAACGTATTTTTAAGGTGAATAAAAATGCTAATTAACTTTGGGAAATATTTTACGATTAAGCTTTTCGAGTTTTTAAGTGATCCCGGCACGAAAAGAAAAACCCGAACCCTCCTAGGATGCTAAATGGGACGTGCAAGGTTAAAGGGAACAAGATGGCTATTTTCTAGCATTTGTGTCTAAACATGGTTAGTACTATATTATTCCTCCACCAACATTTCTCATTTATCCATTTTCATTTAAAAATAAAATAAAACACACACACACACTTGTGTGTGCTCGTCCGATTTCCAACACACACATACAAACTTTATTTTGATTTTGATCAAGAACATGGTGGTTTAGAGTATTTCCGGGTTGTTTTTAGTGTTCAGATATTCATTTAAACAACGTTTGGGTTGTCCGATTTGCATCAAAATTTATTTTGAAGACCGTTTTTATAAGCCTTTCAAATTTAAATTTAACTTGTATTTTTGTATGGTAAATAATGCATAGATGTTAGTTGTACGGCCCGATCGTTAAAAATCTAAAATGAAAAGTTTGCGAATGGATAAAAAGGTTCGGTTTGGGTTTCAAATGGAATACAAGGGGTATAAGGTTTTGTTAGTTTTGATATTGTGGTCGTGATGATTAAAAAACATTTGTTGCTAAATAGCTTATTTTGGCTTATTTTTAAGCTCGTATGGCTTATTTTTGAGCTTATAGGCTCTCGACAAAAAGAAAGAACACAAGGGATGTGGTTTTGGTTATTACCCTAGTATGTCGTATTTTTGTGGATTATTTTGGTAGCTTATGGTGATAACCAAATATAATACGTAGCTTATTAGCTTACTTTTAAGCTTATGAATTTGGTTTTGGAGCTATTGGGCTCACGGCCCAATAAGCCTCAATAAGTCGTGGCTTATTTGAGTGCTCATTGTGGTCTGGGTTATTTTGTTACTTATCTTTTGGGCTTATATCTACTAATGGGCTTTAGAATCGGGCTTAAATCGTATTTTGGATATGTAAAATCGTTAAAGGATCCTTATTGGGCCTTAAAGCCCAATAAGAGTTAACTAGTCCTTTTGAGAGTTTTGACGAACTTTTAGAAAGTGAAAATACTTGTGAAGTTATATTGAAAGTCGTTTTGAGAATGTATATTGGTAAACATCATGAAATGTGATTTTTGGAAATTGATCGGAAAGTGTCGAAATGTTGGAAATTGTTTGAAATTGGTTTAATAAAACTTGTGGTAAACGTGTTTTATGAAGTAGGGTCATGCGAAATTTTGTAAAAAGGTCTATGCTTAGAATTTTTCTCAAACTGAGATTTTTAATTAATAATAAAATATTATTATTTTAATATGTCAACTAGAATGGGCGGAAATATATACTTTTTCCACGGAGAAAACTTTCCTTAAAAGGTTTAACATAAATAAACGTTTCATTTCGTATAGTATAAATGGTTTAATTATGGCAAATAAGTGTACGGAATGGACTTATCGATATATATATATATATTTATAAGTATTTATTATAAGAATTTACTTATATTACTTAACTATTTTACTTAGATAGTATAAGTATATTGTACTAAGATATGAGTTTGATATGGTATACTTTGGAGTTAAGTCGTCAACCATCACACCACTAAAACGTGTAAGATAACCGTACAACATGCGTCTAACCTCTATGCATCATACCTGAAAACTGTTTTGGTAATGAATGATAAAATGGGACATTAACTGGACTAGATCGTGTGCGGACGTCGTTGCATTTGCTTGTGATTTGAGTCTGCTGTTGGAGACAGTAGCTTGAGGTGAGTTCTCGTAGCCCCATTTTTTTACTGTTTTCCGTTGGGGGAAAATGATACTCAAATTGTTTTGAAATGTGATTTTCTTAACTGTGCGAAATGTGGTTTTGTTTTGGGACAATTATGTGCTTATGACTGCTATGTGAATATTATGTGGTTTGATTTATACTTGCATGCATCGAGATGCACGACAATGTATGTGATTAGCAAGGATTTTCTATGTCTTATGTGAATTGATTAGACTTGCATGCATTGCGATGCATGGCAAGGGTGATTGGCAAGGATTTGTCATGTCTTGTGTGGTCCTTTCCTAATCTAGTGCTCTAGCTGGTAGGCACTTTTGGTGCGTAAGTGACATTTCGGAGTTGCGAATCCAAGAGCATTAGGATATGCTGGTTGTGACTAACAGGGATGCTAGGTCATGGTACATGATTAGCGGGGATGCTAAGTCATGGGTTGTTTGCATATATTCACTGTCATATAGCACTATTGTCTACTGTTTAAATGATTGGCACAACGATTGGGTTTAAGGTCAAACCTACGAGCTCACCAACATTATTGTTGACGTTTTTAGTATCATTTTTAGGTAAAGGGAATAGTAAGTAGATTTGTGATGCATGTTAGCAGACTTTAAGTATATCATGTATTGATCATGTTTGAGAAGTTGTGCTTTTGAAGTATGTTATAGATTTGATTTCTTGAGGATAAATGTTTAAGACTTGTATGGACCCCTGGGCAAGTGGATTTGTAAGCGACTATGTATTGTGTTCTTCGATGGGACATCACTCAAGGTTATTGAGGTTGATGGTCGTCATGACACTTTCATTTATGCATTTTAGATTTCTCCATTTTGTATCTTGTGTTATGATTGATCATTATGTTGCATTCCCGTGTTTTCTCCTATAATGGGGTATGACATAACATGCCAGTATGTTGACCCCATTTCATAATTTTGTCCTGAGTTAGAAGCCTTCCTCTCATGAATAACCACAAACAAAAGGCATGCTTAGGAATACATTGCTTGAACCAAACAATCTCATACCATTTAACTTTTTTCATAATTTTGACTTAGAGCATCCATCACCAGTTTGGTGTTAAAAGGAACCAATGTATTGTCTTTACCATTCCATATGACTTTATCAATCATTCCAGTTTGAAGTCTAGGAGGCCTAATTTCCATCACCTCAAATTCACTACTATTCCATTCATTAGGCCATTTCCAAACACCCATTTTAATCATGTCATCAATGCTGATCATTTTAGGAATCCTTTCATCATAGAGGTCTCCATTAGAGATTGTAACAATGAGCAGCCCACTGTCATGCCACTTCATACCACATACAGATATTCCTCCCATCTCCCACTTCATACTGTCAGCCATTTTATCTCTAATTTTCAGCAAACACTTCCAATTCCAGCTATCACTCTCATTAATTTGCACATTCCAGATACTACAGTCTTTCAATTTCATCATATGAATCCATTTAATTCACAAAGTATCATTCTTTGATGCAATATTCCATACATGTTTTGACAAAAGGGCATCATTCCAGGTCTCAAGGTCTTTAATACCCAAACCACCCTTCTCCTTTGGTTTGCAAATATGTTTCCATGCAACTTTAGCTCTTCCTTTAGCAGTGTCTCCATTTCTTCATAAGAATCTTTTTAAGACACCATTAATCTCTTTAACTACTATTTTGGGAATTTTGAAAACTGAAGCCCAATAAGCACTGATGGATTCCAAGACTGCAGCAATTAGCATAAGCCTTCCGGCATATGACAAGTGTTTGCACTTCCAATCTTCAGTTCTCCCCCTGATTAATGAGACCTTTACAATCCTTAATCCTAACTTTTTAGTAACCAAAGGTACCCCAAGGTACTTGGTTGGAAGAGTTCCTTCTTGAAATTGCATTACCTCCACAATTCTTTGCTTCTCAACACTATTCATACTCCCAAAGAATATAGAGCTTTTGTTTAGATTAGGGAACATGCCTGAGACAGAACTAAATTCATTTAAGGCATCTTTAATAATACCAGCACAAACAGAAACACCATTCAGATCATCTGCAAAGCAAAGATTGACCACTTGTAGCTCTTTACACTGATGGTATCTGAAATCATTACTGTTTCTAATTCTTCTTAGAATGATCAATGTCAGAAGTTCCATAACAAGTGTGAATAAGTAGGGAGACATAGGATCCTCTTGTCTCAAACCTCTCCCCCTTTTAAAATACCCATGTCTTTCACTATTGATACAAAGCTAATAATCGTTCACAGTTTTACAAATACGCTCCAAATAGAGATAACAAGGAGAATCAAAGCTAATAATCGTTCACAGTTTTACAAATACTAATAAGTTAAACGTTAGAACCAATGGGATCTAAGTCTATTTATCCACTCCATATTTACAATTTCTTGACTACGCATCAATAGAACCATAATCTAGAAAAGTTAGTTTTGAGCATTCAACTGCTTAAGTTGTTTTTCCAATCGGAAAAGCTTATATATAGAAACATAATTTAGTCGCACATCTAGGTACTGGTAATAAGCTGATTGAAAAATAGTACATAAGATTTGAAGCTCATTGGTTAGAAGACTTTAAGTAAACGTTGTTGACCTAAATTTTTAATGGTCGTTAGAGACCTTGCCATTTCATTCAAAAGTCTCCTAAACTTGTTCCTTCAACCCATTTGGAAAATCATCCCTTATTAGAGGATAGACTTTTTCTTCTTGTGAAGAAAATCATAGCCCGTGATAGACTTTTAGATGGATATTTATTTAGAGAAGTCACATACACTAGCTCTAAGGAACCAAATGTCTTGCAATTAAATACATTATAACTAATGACATGTCATTTGAATTAACATGTTTGTGATGATTCTAACAACATGAATAGTTTTACGACTTGTCTTAACAAGGTGCATATAGCCCTAACGCCACTTTTCTAGTTTACGACCATTAGCATGAATTGTTCATGGCTATGAATAAGAGTTACAACCTGATAGATCCTAAGGCAATTGTTCTTGGAATTTAAGTTCCCTGATAATTAAGATCTAAAATCCTTTCCTTGGATTTAAGGTTCTGTGGTATAATTAAGACTCTAAATTCCTTTCGTTTAGAGAAGAACACGATTTAAATGTGATTTAACATATTGATTATGTTCAGTCTTTAATAGTTTGTGTATCTATACAACGTCCCGTGCACTAAACTTATATTAGTGCAATTTCCTTAATCCTATGGGTTCAGTGGGCTAAGATCTAAATATTTTATACAGGACTTTGAGTTGTTATTTTTGTCTGTCTTGATTTGCGCTTTTTATCACAAATAGAATCCATGACCTGTTTCATTTTTCATTGGCTTGAAGTAGATTGTTTGTATTGGAGTAAATTAGTAATGGAGATGTTCGCAGTTCTTTAAAGCATTACCTAATCATATAGGAGTCATATGATGTGTTTTGTTGTGATGTTAGTGAATTGGGGTAGTCTGGCGATATATGTATGTCAAAGCTAGGAGATCATATCTCTTGACTGTGATTTTTTAAGGCGCTAAGAAAGGGATTCGTGGCCTGTCAAGAAGATGTCATGTGCGTAGAGGCAAGAGAGATCTGTCACAGAGTTTTAGAGCATTTGAACATATCAATGGTGTTTCTTGAGTGAGTTATGTACTCTCTGTCGGGGCTGGAAACTGTTCGCTTTCGTCAGCCATCGTGTTGTTGACGGGAGCTTATGCTGAAGATCTCCGTTGAGAGGAACGAACGAGAAATTGCAGGGGGAAAAATATCATCCATCATCATCGTAATCACATCTTGCGCACAGAGATAACGAGCCTTCGCAAAAAACTATCCAGAAATGAGGGCGATGTATATATCAAAAGCTACTGAAGCGATTTGTGGTTATGAAGCTTCCTTCGGATAAACATGAAAAACTTGGTAAATTCGAGATTTTGAGTCCAAGATGGGATGGGAAGCGTTTGTTCAATGGCTGTTAGTGTTACCGCCTGTGGTTGGTGTGTTCTCTCTAGCGCGTGAGGTTGGCCAATGGGTACATCTTTGGGGGCTATTTCGTGATTTGCTGAGCTTGTCTTTCTTGTGATTAATAATTTTGCAATCTTTTTTAATGCTCGTATACTACGATTTTTTGCTAATCAATAATCTTGTCTTGTTAATTCATGTGTTGTTGTAAACATGTAAAATGCAAAAAATATTTGGTTAGTTGTCTTTTTATAGACAAGGAGGAAATAGGATATTACTTTATGAAAGACTAGAATATTATGTCTATTAAGATATCAAAGAATTTCTTTATTTCAGCCATTAACTTATCATTAAAATGAAATCTGATTTGTTTTATTTGTGGACTTTGTACCCTTTAAAGCTATGTGTAATGAGAGAATTTGGAGTACTTTTGGATGTGTAGCTTTTAAAATGATAATGAAGTTGATATATTTTTTTATTAACGTAATATAACCTTTAAAGAGAAACCTAAACAACCTGTATAATTCACGGATGGTCTCAAAGTTCCGCATAATTATTTGGTGTACCTTGTTTTTCCGTTAATTTGATTCATGTTTCTTGTCTTTTTTGATTTGGCTTTGTCCCCTCTACCCCAGACTATGAATCGCGGAAGTTTATTGTTATGATTCAATAAAATATCTGGACGAGAGTTAAATATGTTGGTTATCTTTACTTGTGTGAGTGGATGATAACTATAGTCTGCGAGTGCATTCCCGAGCGAAAGGTGTATGAACGTTTTGCAGGTGTGTTGTTCTCAATGTAAGGTTCACGATGAATGGTGTATGTGGTGTTGGGGGCATTGGGAAAGACTTTCAATTGCAAAGTCTATGGTTTTACAACAGTTTGATATGTGCCCTCACTTTGAGTTTTGCAGATCTTTTGTGAAGCTAGCGAACTGGTGAGTGAATGAGTGTTTGTGGCACAAAAGTTATTGTGGTATGGTTTCAACTTCTAAATGGCAGAATTATTGAGGATCATGACGATGAGTGAAGATTTTGAAAAATATTCTAAGTGTTGGGGAAGGAAGTAATGCCATAAAAAAGATCATTGTCTGAGATGCCAAGAAGGTCTTGATGTGTTCTACGAACGGTGACCCCACTTAGAAGCTTTAGCTGTTTCACACGGTTGGTTTGGGTTCAGGAAGTTTGATTCCTTATAACTGGGAGAAGATGATAGACCAGCTGACTATTGCTGTCATGGAGTGGGAAGAGTAGTCTTTGAGTGGAACTTTTACTCACGCGTATGATGAAGATATGGAACTTGCTGTTTAATTCTGTGTGGCTTTTTTGTAACCTATTAAGTGACAATGGTAAAGAGATGACTTTACGAGAACTCTTCTGAAAATAGTCCATATTTGAAGGGTAACACCCGATTCAAGCTCTCGCTTAGAAGTTTGGGCTGCGTTCTTTTCGGAAGATGTTGTGTGAATGGGAGATGTGAATTAAGGAGACTTGATTAGTATCCGACTGATTGACATTAAAGTGCTTGATATCGCGCTTTTCATTAAATAGAAACGGATAGGGTTCATAAGATTAACTTCAAACCACAAAACGTTTATTTTACATTCAGTTGTTTTTTATGATTTTTTTTTGATGTGTTTAGGCTTTTTGTTTATTTATGCATTGTATTGTTCAAATGATTATGTGATGTTCGTGCCAACATTTATATATTGTGAGTGTTTTTGATTTCGAGCCATAAACCTAACGACCCGCCCACTGATGTCATATAAGTCCAGTCTCTTAGAAGACTTAGTTATTTAGTTCCCTTATTTTTACGTGATAGCAAAAATTTTGATATAAATCAATGTTACATTTTGCACTGCACGTTTTCGTAGTCATGTGCATTAGTCTGTAGGAGGTAAAGTGGTATCCACTACTTGTTACTAACTTTTTCTTACGCGTGTCTTTTTGTGCTTCATTCGCTCTAAGTCAGGATGTGAGTTGTGACTGCAGTTGTTTTTTCTTTTTAAGTTGTTGTACTCTGTACTTTCTAATGCCGGGAAAAGGAAGAGAAAAAGGAAACGTATTTGTTAGAATGTTACGTGTCAATAGGCATTACTGCGCGAGTGTGAAGGCTTATTTGTTGGTGTGCTATAAACTCAATCTGTACATCGGTTGTAAAATGTAGTAAGAGTATAATTATTGATCTTTCAAGTCTTATAAAATATTCCGTCGGGCATTTGTGTAATTGTAAATTACACAGCACCGAGATTAATTAACAGTATATGAATTATATTAATACACTATGATACTGTTTCTAGTTTAATAGTATAATAAGTATTAAAATCCAAATAGGTCGACGATTCACGATTATGAACAAGAGATTACTAAAAGACATCTATTCAATAGTTGTGGTAAAATTATCAAAATGTCTCTTGCAACTCTATTTAACGGATTTGATTTTGGATTCTTTCAAAAAAACAGAAATTGCATTTGATTTCATGATTATCAACTATATTAGAACGGCATATCTATTTGATTTCATTTTGTCAGAGAAAATATTCATGAAAAGATATATCGAATTGCGACAAAAACGAGTGCGAATCAGTACAAGTAACTTGAGCATGCGCTCAGATTTTATTAAAACTGTTGAAGTTGTGTGAAGTGTAGTGTTTATATTTAAATATTTATAGAACGATACCCTCAAACTAGCCTTATCTATTGATTCGTTTCATAGCAAAAACAAAAAGTTCATGAAAAGATGTCAAGACGTATTCCGAACGAAAACGAAACAAATAGTTGCAATAGTCTTCTGACAGTTGCGCAGAGCCGAGATTTTTATTAAAGATAATGTTGAAGTTAATATAGTTTATATTAAATTATATTGTTTATAGAAGCACCTCAGGCTTTACGCGCGCACCCTTCGAGTTTGCTGTTAAATGTTACAAAAACCGACTTCAACTTTTTTATCCTTTAATTTTACGACTTTTTATTAAAACGCTGAAACGTTGTATTTATGTAGCAAATATGTAACGCTATTGAGAATGCTTCTGACATTAGAAAAAGATAAAATAATTGTCACTAGTGAAGAGATTGTTCGGAATTGCGAAGCAAAATGAGCCGCAAATATTGCAATTGCTTTCTGACTTGCTGATACTGATTTTATTAAGAAAGTTGTTGAAGTTTAAGTTATATATATTTTATATTATTTACGAACATAGTCGTTAAGGTATATCGGGTTTTATTTGTAAGTGTGTGGTCCTAGACGAGCGCTCCGGACATATAGTCATGGCGTTATGATCCATTGCGAGAAAGTAGTACAGCGCACAACGGGGGTGTACGAATCTGTTCTGCTCGTAGTTTAATAGTGGATCTGACCCTTCGATTGCATATAAATCATGGGGGACCACTTTAGATAAATTGTAGTGTTGTGTTTTGTTTGTTGTCGCATTTGTTGTTGTCTTGACGGTTTTCGGTCTGGTAGGCTCCGTAAAGCTCGTCGAAGCATTTGGGTAGCATCTTGGAGCCTCTCGTTTACTGTCTATGGTAGCTTTGTTGTGTGGTGATCAGCATCTTTGTTTATTGCCTATCAAAGTGGTTATCATGAGCTGGTTAGGCTCCTGGTGTGTCAACGATTGGCGAATAGATGGTTAGAGTTTAAGATCAAATTGTATGTGTTTGTATGGTCTGGATTTAGGTTTCTAGAAGATGAGGATCATAAGATTACTTTGTATTCTAGATATTAGCTACAGTGAAATCCCCTTTATGTGTGTCCAATGTCTTTGGATTCTGTTTTAGCTCTTTTACTGTACAGGCAATAGTGTACTTAAATTAAATCCAGAAGAATCAATATAAGAGAGACACTGGACTATGAATACTATGTTGCTAATTGCGGAATCTTTAACACAAGTACTAAGAATGAACTCAATTGTAAAACTAACTTGTATATTGCTATGTGATTTTCTATTTGGTTTGGATATAATACTTATAAACTATGCATGAGGGTTCCTTTTTATAAACACTATGCCATAGGGTTCCTTTTATACACCAAAGAAACCCTAATAGGCTTTACAAACGTGTGAAAGGATAATGCATATCCTTTCCTAAGATATCTCCTAAGATATCTCTAAGATAATTGTTATCACTATTCTGTTACATAAACAGACTTAACTACCAGGCCAGTACTAACTATAGTACTGCTAGACTTAACTTAGTACTGGCAGACTTAACTATGTCTACAAGACTTAACTCTATAACTACCAGACTTAAGTCTGTTTACAATAATTCCTAACAATCCTCCCATAACTTAAACTTTACTTGTGATCTTCAAGTTTCTTTGAGTGTCTTCATTATAAACCTCTTGAGGATTTTGTGAGCATTATCTTTGGAATTATTCTTGAATTGCAACCCTTTGAATTGATCACTACCTGATCTTTGCAGCAACTAATCTTCTAGATATCATAATTAGCACTTCACAGCAACAAGTCATATCTCTTCAGCAACACTTGAATAAGCAGCAACATTGGCTATATGTACATCAAATCATAAAGTTTCAGTCTATTCTCATCACTTCCAGGTGTGTTAACTCCTGTAAGAGGTGAATCATTGAAAATTTAATGGATTTGATGTCTCTTTACCAGCTGCTTCTAAACCTTGAGGACTAATATCTGTTTCTCATGAAGATTTGTCTTGTTTGGGAGTCTCAAAAACTTCTAATTCATCTTTTTGTAAATTCCTTCCCTGTTTGGAAGAATTTTCAGCATCCTCATCTTCTGAATCAGTGAGAGCCACTCGTATGCTCTTGAGAAGCTTTTCCATTTTCTTAACTTTCTTCACCAACTTCACTATTGCATTCCCCATAGTTTGCTTAGTCTGCTTGAGATTCTTCTCCAAGCTTTCAATCCTGGTTATTAACTGTGGAACCAGTTAAACAAGATCATCTACTGACATGTGCCCTGGGTCTGCCTCATGAGTATGAGTATTGTGGAATGTCAGATGCTTGTCTAGGTGAAGATTGTTGGTGTTCAGGTGATGGTTGCTCAAAGTGGTGTTCCATGGTTTCATTTTCAGGTGCATTAGGAGGTGATGAAGGTTTAGATGTTTGTTCAGTTATAGGTGTAGGTGGAAGGGTTGTGGTTGCAGGTTGAGATGTGGGTGGTGGTGGAACTGTAAAGGATGATGGTTGAGATTGAGTTCCAGCTTGATCTGCTTGACCTGCAATTGGAGCAACAACAGGCAACATAGCAGGCAATAAAGGTCTTGGTACCCCCCTAAAACCCCTTTTCATGTTTCTAAAAATCTTTTTGGTCATGGCCACAGCCAAATAAGGGTGTTTGCTGTCAGTTTATATTTCCAAAATCATTTGTAAAAAGCGAGGGTACATTAAAAACTTAGTTTTACTTTTTAAATTAGCCATCATTCCATCAAAAATCAATTTTGAAAAGTTATAAACCCTGCCAGTGGAAAGACAAATCAAAGCAGTTGCAATATTGCTACCAAATTGATCCCATCCACCACTTTTAGGGCTTATACAGTGTAAAATTTGATGCACCAAGAATCGCCATTGAGGTGTGAAAAAGCTTTTCCAAAAAGTAAATTGTAACTTGTTCTCCTGTTTTTAAATAACTTGTCTCATCATCCCTTATTGTGGTGTATAACGTTGACTCTTTATTTATTTCTATGGCTTACTCTCATCGTCTCCTTCACTTTCTCTATTCGTTGATATCTCTTTAATTGGATTTATCCCTAATTCTGGAGTAAAATTATTAATCTCTCTCTTCTCATTCACTTTATCTTCATGATGATCTTCCTCCACTCTAAGTTGTAAGACCTATTTTATATGCCTAGAAAGCCCTAACGATACTAACATTGTAACTTGTTCTCCTGTTCTTAAATAACTTGTCTCATAATCCTTATTATGGTGTATAACCCCGACTGTTTATTTCTTTCTATGGCTTACTCTCATCGTCTCCTTCACTTTCTCTATTCGTTGATATCTCTTTAATTGGATTTATCCCTAATTTTGGAGTAAAATTATTAATCTATATCTTCTCATTCACTTTATCTTCATGATGATCTCCCTCAACTCTAAGTTGTGAGACCTATTTTATATGGCTAGAAAGCCCTAAACGATACCAACATTGTATATTGTTCTCCTGTTTTTAAATAACTTGTCTCATCGCCCCTTATTGTGGTTTATAACACTGACTCTTTATTTCGTTCTATGGCTAACTCTCATCTTCTCCTTCACCTCCTCAATTCGTTGATATCTCTTTAATTGGAGTCATCCTAAATTCTGGAGTAAAATTATGAATCTTTCTCTTCTCATTCACTTTCACTTCATGATGATCTCACCTCACTCTAAGTTTTAAGACCTATTTTATATGGCTAGAAAGCCCTAAATGATACCAACATTGTAACTTGTTCTCCGGTTTTTAAATAACTTGTCTCATCATCCCTTATTGTGGTGTATAACCCTGACTCTTTATTTCTTTCTATGGCTTACTCTCATCGTCTCCTTCACTTTCTCTATTCGTTGATATCTCTTTAATTGGAGTTATCCTTAATTCTGGAGTAAAATTATGAATCTTTCTCTTTACATTCACTTTCTCTTCATAATGATCTCACTCCAATCTAAGTTGTGAGACCTATTTATATGGCTAGAAATCAATAAATGATACCAACATTGTAACTTGTTCTCCTGTTTTTAAATAACTTGTCTCATCATCCCTTATTGTGGTGTATAACGCTGACTCTTTATTTATTTCTATGGCTTACTCTCATTGTCTTCTTTACTTTCTCTATTCGTTGATATCTCTTTAATTGGATTTATCCCTAATTCTGGAGTAAAATTATTAATCTCTCTCTTCTCATTCACTTTATCTTCTGATCTCTACGTGCTTTGTCTTGGAGTGATACACCGAATTCTTCACAATGCAGATTGTGCTTTCATTATCAATGTGAATTTTGGTATTCATGAAATTGAAACCATAGTCCAACATTTGATTCTGAATCCACAATACTTATCCATAGCAACTTGTAGCTGCTACATATTCAGCTTCTATTGTAGAGGTAGCCACTATGGTTTGTTTCTTGCATTGTCATGAAATTAATCTGCTTCCAAGAAATTGACAACCACCAGTTGTGGATTTCCTGTCAAGGTTTGCCCCAGCATAGTCACTATCTGAGTAAGCTTCTAGGTCAAAAGATGATTCTCTAGGATACCATAAGCCCAAATTGGGTTTGCCCTTAAGGTACTTAAAGATTCTCTTTACAGCATTAAGGTGTGAAGTCTTGGGAGTAACCTGAAAACGAGAACAAGCACATACTGCAAACATTATATCAGGCCTAGAGGAAGTTAAATACATGAGAGAACCTATCATGGATCTGTATAAGTGTACATCCACTTCATCAGCTTCCTCATCTTTGGTCAATGCCATCTTGGTCTCCATTGGGGTTATTACAGTTTTCACACTTGCAAGGTCAAACTTTTCAGCATGTCTGCAACATACTTGTCTTGAGAAATAAAAATTCCATCTGTCTTTTGTTTGACATGCAAACCAAGTAAGAATATGAGTTCACCCATAGAACTCATTTGAAATCTGCCTTTCATCAAGACCTCAAATTCATCACACCAAGACTTTCTAGTAGAGCCAAAGATGATATCATCTACATACACTTGAACCAGCATGATATCCTTCTTGTCTTTCTTAATATAAAAAGTCTTGTCAATGGTACCCCTTCTGTATCCATGCTCCTCTAGAAATGTTGAGAGAGTAGCATACCAAGCTCTAGGGGCTTGATGAAGTCCATATAAAGCTTTGACAACCTTATAAACCTTCTTAGGATGATCAGAATCAACAAAACTAGGAGGTTGAGAAACATACACCTCTTCATTTATAGTACCATACAAAAATGCACTTTTGACATCCATTTGGTATACTATGAACCCCATAAATGAGGCAAAGGCTAAAAATAACCTGATAGCTTCTATTCTTGCCACAAGAGCAAAAACCTCATCATAGTCAATACCCTCCTCCTGTCTGTGACCTTGGGCCACTAATTGTGCCTTATTTCTAATAACTACTCCTCTTTTATCCCATTTTTTTTTGTATACCTATTTTGTTCCAATCACCTTTGCTCTATGAGGTAGATCTACTAGAATCCATACGTGTTGCAGCCTAAACTATAACAACTCCTCTTGCATAGCTTCAACCCAACTGTCATCTTTAAGAACTTTAGAAATCTTTTTAGGTTCCTCCTGAGATAAGAAGCAGGCAAACAAGCAATGATGTTGATCTTTGTGATTGTTCCTTTGCTGCTTTTGAACATAACTTACAAGTGTATGTGCTCTTGAAGTTTGCTTCACTCTGCTTCTAGTTTGCACAGATGACTTAGGATCGCCAAGTATTTGGCTTTGTGGGTGAATGTTGTGAATCCTAAGAGTAGGAATGGGACTAACAGCTACTTCTGTTGGTAAGTTATTGAAGTCAGTGACCATACCCTATTCATCATAAGAAGCTTCATCAAAGATCCCTTGCTTAGGCCTGTTGAAGATTTTGAGCTCTGGCATGTCTGAATCATCTGTATCAGGATGTTGAGATGCATCAAACTTGCCAGTATTAACTGATCCATTACCAGTATTAACTGAGGGAGTACTGGTAGTGTTGTTTTCAAGTGCTGCTCCTAAATGCTTTTGAGCAATTGCATCTAACTCTTTTTGAAAAGCTAGAATATCAGGAGCATCTTCTGAAATGCCTTTAGGAGAAGCCTCCTTCTTTTGTGATTTACGGTTTTGAAGCTCTGTCAAACACACTTCTTTCTTTGAATCTGTAGAAGGCTTCCTTGTTCCAACTTTTTCTGCAGTATGATGGACTGCTGTAGGTACAATAATAAGCTCCTCAGCCTCATCTTCTTCCCCATAAGCATTTGTATTTGGATGCACTATTAGTTACTTCTGAAGTACCTGCATGGTTAGTGACTGCTGAAGTACCTGCATGGGTTTTAGCTTGATTTTCCAAAGACACAGTAATATAGTTCATAGAATCAGTGAGATAATCAATATCAAACATCCATCTATACCCTACACCTTTTACATTTTGTTTTTCTTCAAGAAAATTTACATGCAGATTTACTTCTACCCTCTTGGTTACTAAATTATATACCCTATAGGCTTTGCTGTTTAGTGAGTAACCAACTAAGAAACCCTCATCTGATTTACCATCAAACTTTCCAAGTACACTAAGAGTATCTAAAATGGTAACATGACACCCAAAAGGTCGTATGTAGCTAATCATTGGTTTGTGGCCAAACAAAAGCTCATAAGGAGTTGTGTTTTGAGGTTTAGTCACTCTTACCCTATTGAAGATATAACAAGCAGTATTAACTACTTCTGCCCAAAAAGTAGTTGGTAAGAGTGAGTCAGCTAACATAGTCCTAGCTGCCTCAATTAGGGTCCTGTTCATTCTTTTAGCAACTCTATTTTGCTGTGGAGTTCGGGCATTGTTATACTCTTGTTTTATTCCCTTGTTTCCATAAAATTCAAGCATATCTCTATTCTTAAATTCAGTGCCATTATCGGATCTAATGATTTTAACCCTGTGATTAAGCTGGTTTTCAATTTGTCTAATGAAGTTCTTAAGGATGCCACTAGTTTCATCCTTAGCAGCCAAAAAGAATACCCAACTAAATATTATACAATCATCAGTAATAACAAGGCAATAACTTGCATGGTTTATGCTTTTTACAGAAGTATGTCCAAAAAGATCCATATGCAAGGTGTGTAATGGTACAGTAATGGTTCTTTCTAACTTTGCCTTACAGGAGGCCTTGTGTTGCTTACCTTTTTGGCAGGCAACACATGTATGGTCATTTCTGAAAACCTTGGAAGGTAGACCTCTTACAAGGTTTCTCTTCACAAGTTTGTTTAAGTGTTTAAAATTTATATGACCTAACCTCCTGTGCCACAATTTAGATTCATCAGATGTGGCTTTTGCAATCAAACAAGCATAATCTTCTGTGAGACCAGGTGTCTTCATATCAAAACTGTACATATTGTTATGCCTAGGGACCTTAAGAAGTATCTAATTTTTATCAGGCATCTTAAAGTCAAGAGATACAACAAGACATTCAGTCTCAGTAAAAAGAACCTTGTGCTTCTTATCACATATTTGTGATATTGAGAAAAGATTAAAATGCCTAAGTTCTTTTACAAAAGACACACTATCAAAATCTAAATTACCAACTCTTATCCTACCTTTACCAGTAATGTAGCCTTTGCTACCTCCAAAGGTAACAGATCCCCCTTTGCATTCTTTAAAATCATCCAGGTGATCCTTGTTACCAGTCATGTGCCCTGAGTATCCACTATCAAATATACCTCTGTTCTCCATGTTCTTAAGTGGATGATCCTGCACATGAAAAAGAGAAATTAGTTTCTCTTAGGGACCCAGGCCTTTTCAGGCTTGGGTCTGCCTTGTGGACCTTTAGCATTCACAGTTCTAATAAAAGTTGGTCCACTATCACAATTGGAGATTGGTCTAGAGTTCCTCCAATTATAACCTGCTGAGGTCTTAACAGCAGTGCCCCAATTTCCCTTTACAACATGAGAATAAGTCATTCTTGCTGTATTTCTAATAATGGGTCTTCTCACAGGTGAATGTGATTTTGAAAAATGACTTCTTTGATTAAACTTATTCACCCGGGGTCTTACAGGACTAAAACTGTTTGAGTTACAGGTAGGTACTAGTTGTTTAGATCTACCAGTATTAACATTAGTCCTGACAAAATTAACATTATGCCTAACAGAATTAACATTTATTCTACCAGTATTAATATTAGGCCTAACAAAATTAATGTTTGGCCTACCAGCATTCAGTTGTACTGATCTATGACCAAATTGATTAGCATGATTAACCCTGTTTGCATTAGTCCATACTGGTTTTGCCACCCTGTTACCAGTATTAAAAATCCTTTGTTTCTTAAACTCAGCCTCTTTTGCCATTTTCTTTTCATAATAGTCACAATCTTTGATCAAATGACTTAGGCTGCCACAAACAAAACACTTTTTCTTGATGAAAGAGTAACCTTCTCCTAGTTCTCTTTCCATTATTTTATTCTAATTCTTTCCTTTAACTTTTAATGTCCCTTGTTTTTTCATTTGTTGCCTAGGAGTTTTTACGTGTGTTGCACAACTAGGTTCAACTTCTTTTGATTCAGACATAACTTTATCATTAGTTATTACAGGCTTAAACGTAGACATCTCATTTGGTACACTTATACTTTCTGATTTAGACTCAGAAGAGTGCTCAGAGATATTTCCATAAGATCCTTCACTATCATTTGATTGACAGGTAGAATGCTCAGTAGAGATGTCTTCTGAGTCACTAATTTCAGGCTTTTGAGGTCCCTTTTTACCATAAACATACAAAGAATCATCAATTTCCTCTTGTGGTTTAGGAGTATAGTCTCCAGATAATGGATGTGGAACTCCTTTGAAACTATTAGTCTTTGTAAATCTAATGTACAAAGGTTTGTTAATATAGTCTTCTTCTGTACACTTGAACACAGAACGATTCATTTCTTCCTCATAGCTTAAAACCTCATTGTTTGATTTTATTTCATACCCTAAGCCAACTTTACTATTTGAAGTCATACCTGAATAAACTAATTTCCAAAGGTTTTTAGAAGAATCCTTCCATGAATCTACTATTTTCTTCAATTGTTCCTTTTCTTTTACAGCTTTCATTCCTATTCTCCTATATCTTTTAAGCCTTTCATCTTTTGCATATATTTCATTTGCTTGAAATGTAAGCTGTTCATTTAGAGATAATTGCTGCTTTTGAAAAGTAACAATTTAAGCTTCTAATTTCTTAACAACTAGAGTATAGGCAAGTATTTTTGCTTCTTGTTTACCTAACTGATTTATTTGTTCATCACATAGTATTTTAAGCTTATTATATGAATTAATGCAAGTTTTAGAACATAATGATACCTTAGTATTTGAGCTGATTGCCATGAGTGCATGATTTGTCTCTTCTTCCTCTACTGTATGTTCTCCCTAATTGACAACACCATCATCCATAGTCAGCAGACAGTTCTGATTAGTTTCTTAGATAGAAACCGTATTGGCTGGGAAGGGTTTGTGCATTGCATCAACTGGGCACCCATGACAACTTTCTTCAATATCAACATCATCTTATGTGATTCTTGATAGATTATGTATTGACCCGTTTCTGCCTAAAGTTGTAAGGAGGAGGTAACAACCGTCAATTTTCGAATATAACTAAATAATAAATCATTTTTCTTATACATGTATTCGTTTATAATTTTTTTATTTAAATTATATGATTCGAAACGAAAAAGGAAATATATTAATTCATAGTTTCTTTATCAAAAACAACCACTAAACGTTTTCACGATTCGGACCCTAAAGCAATTGATGTAAACATATTTTCAACAACTTTTTTTATTTTACCCAGAGAGTGAAAACAAGCAGAAGAGGGGCTAAAACAGCCTCGCAAATTTTTGAAAACTGCACACAACGGGTTCGATCACACTCGAATAATTAAATTTATTTTTAATTATCACAAACATTTAATAAAATATTACATAAAAACATTTAATATTTATTTATTTAATCGTGGTTGATAAAGCGAACTATCGAAGTTTAAAAAAATTCGTTTTTATTTTAACCGAGGTCACAATAATAAATACCACATATTTTTATAAATGTTATAAAAATATTTATGAAATACTATCAAGTAAATACTCATTTTTATCAGAAAAATGATTTGGAAAACAATGGCGCAAGTTTCGTATTTTGAAACATCCGTTAAGTCACTCAAACGAGCCCCGGACCACTATTTTACAAAATAATACTCAAAATTTACACTTTTTGTCCTTGTGATAATATTTACATAACTCACCCCATATTTACAAAACTTATCACTAAATTTTTAAAGTTTTATTATAAATAAAAATTTTATAAAAATTTTCATTTCATTTCTATAAAACTAACACACACACTCTCCCATCTCCCTCCCCACTTCCGGCCAGCCACCGCCGGATCCGGCCACCACCACGCCGCCGCCGCCGGAAAACTTTTCCGGCGGACTTTTCCGGCTGAAACCAAATTTGTTCCTCATCACCCGATCTATCCGATCCCCCATACCACTCGCTGCCACGCGCCGTTTCCTTCTCCCCCCCCTCCGACAGCCGCGTCCACGCCACCACCACCCTCATCTTGTCGTCGTCACCATCACCAACACCACGTCACCATCACCACCATCCCTTCGCAGCCACCCTCACCACCGTTATGCATCACCACCACCTCACCACCTCGCTGCCACACCATCTCCACATTCGCACCACAGCCGCCACGGCTGCCACCAACATCCGCTACACCAAAAAGGGGTGCGTTCGGTTTATTATCAGCCAAATGGTGCGTTTGGCTTTCCCAGCATCCGCTTACAGCCGCCCCTCCCCAGCCATCGCGGCTCGGCCGCTGGCACGCCACCACCACTCCACCTCTTTTATTTTTTTTAGTTTGGTTGGTTATGTTTTGTTGTGGTTATTTAAGTTGGTTTTCTTTTTAACATTTAGGGTGCGTTTGATTGTTTTTATATAGAAACAACATAGGGATGTGTTTGGGTTAAGGGAAACATGATAGGGTATGTTTGGTTGTAAGGTTAACTGCCAAAAGGGGCGTTTGGGTTAGCATGAAATCGGTTAGGGTGCGTTTGGTATAGCAGAAAAACGGATAGGGGTGCGTTTGGTTTCCCACAAGGGGAGCGTTTGGATACGGGTTTAACAACCCATAAGGGTTGTTTGGTTTATGACAGCAGCAAAGGGTGTGTTTGGTTTTAGGTTTAACACCCAAACAGGGGTGTTTGGGACAGCGGACACCTAAGGGCGTGTTTGGTTTGACAGATTTGCAACAAAGGGTGCGTTTGGTATAACAAAGTCATACTAATCGATTAATAAAAATTATTAAGATTTTATATATGTATATAACCGGATCTAGTGGTGGTTTAAATTGGTTAAATAAATGTGCTATTTAAAAATTTGTCTAATTATATATATTAATAACGAGCGTATATTGCAACACGATTTGATTTAAGTGGGAAAACGTTGAGTTTTATAAAATGGGAAACGTCTTATAAACGAATAGGTCATGCCGGAATTTCTATAAATTACTATACTTAATATTCTTTTTGGCTAAAACTTCTGTTAATTTAGAACCCGATAAAAAGGACACGGTTTTGTCATTTTAAGATTTTATTTGTAATGATACGATAAATCGGTAAATAAACGAAAGTTATACTTTTACAACAACGCAACTAGTTTAGTTAAAAGTCGTAACGAAATACTTAATTATAAAATATTATTTTATAACTTCCAACTAGAAAATAAAGTCATAACTTTCTGTAAAAACTTTAGAAACATCTTTTACTTAATTCGTAACCTTAAAACGTACGTTTACTTTTATACAATAACTTTTATTTATTTAAGTGGTGATTTCCCAAGACGTGTCGAATTATTTTGTTTAATTATTTGTATCCCATTCTTTATATAATACTTGTAAAGTATTATATACTTCGAATTATTCTTTTAAATGTTTGTATTTATTATATAATTCAACGTATGAATTATATAATCGTTCATTTTCCTACGTGATATGTACGGAACATATTACATACTTTGCGTTTGCTTTTCGATTTATTTTATTTAATTTAACCAACCACCAAA
Organism: Tanacetum coccineum; assembly: GCA_026074375.1. Lineage (NCBI taxonomy): Eukaryota > Viridiplantae > Streptophyta > Magnoliopsida > Asterales > Asteraceae > Tanacetum > Tanacetum coccineum. The sequence goes on from BQNB010016402.1 coordinate 26,646, forward strand.
CTATTGCAACTTGGAAATCTAAATATTTATCAGCGTGTCGCGTTGATGTAACTATTCATCGGGAAACCCAAACGCATCAGCTTAGGCAAGTGGGTCTTAGCCGTTAAGATAAACCGCAACTTCTTGATCGAGCTGCTTCGTCTTCCGTTTGTGTTGTGCATATTAGATGCCTATCTGTCAATCGTTCTTCAACATCAAGGTGAGTTCATAGTCTCGCATTTCAATCTTTTCAATGTTTTATAAACCCGCGAGGGGAATACATGCTCGTTTTACTAAGTGAACTTATTGATTTCTACTACATAAGCGTTACATGACTATTTTTACTAAAGCTTGATTTGTTACTACATGATTTGAGATCGTGAATACCTATATTTGAAACCGTGAATTTTAGACATGATTGTTTTACTACGGACACAAGTGTTTACAAAGTGTATGCTATCCAGATTACTGCCTGAATATTATTTCTAAGTTACCTTATTGCCGTGAAGTCCCTACTTATCATGAACCGTTAATTGCTATTGTAGTAAGCGCGAGTGTTGTGGATAGATCTATCGGGATTGACAATCCCCACCTTACTTGGGTCACTAGTTTGATCGGGTGCATTTAACATTGAGAGGTGTTAGGTTGTTGGCAAGCATCCTATATTCTGATTGGGGCACAAATCTAGTTAAGGCTTCGGGGTCATGAGCTTAGTGCAATAATACCTGTTATATATTTAGACTTGGTGAATGTGTTTCCCTTGTCTACCTTACTTGTTTTGGACTTCGGAATACGTACTTAGTCCACCATTACTTCGATCTTGTGGTCCACTACTGAACATTACTAGATTTATTAAATCACTACTTGGATTTCGGATGGATTTCGGAAATAACACTTTTAAATGTTGTAACGCTACTTTTCTTCTGAAATATTTCTTAAATTATTTCAATACTGCTTTTTACTTAAACCTATGAATTCACCAACATTATTGTTGACGTTTTAGCATGTATTTTCAGGTTACTATTTTGCTAGTGGAGCATTGGGAGCATTCGAGCCGCGCGGATATATATTTTTGAAGGCTTAATAACTTGAGTACTATTTGACAAACGTTTTGACAATGTTTTCTAATACATTATAAATGGAACCTATTTAACTCTGACATTTTTAATTAAATTGAATGTGACATTTTATTAAACGTCTCTTTTGAGGTCGTTTTCTGTGACTTGTACTTTGTGCCTCGACGTCGCACCCCAAAATGTTACCATTCCGCTGCCGACCGATTTTGGGGGTGTGACATGAAATTACATCAATATCCTTCTCAAAATTTTAAATTCTCATATACATCAAAAAATCAACATGTTTTCTCATCAATCGAGGCCAAATATGCATATGAACAAATAAATATATATAAGCAATATTTTTTCATATTTATATCCAACTTTTGTAATTATATCAATACGTTTTTTTGTCGTTTGAGGCCAAAAAATATATATGAATAATATGATCATGATCAGTATAAGAGATAAATAATAGTTTCATAATCTAAAATCAATATAATTATGATTAAATTGATTTTTGGACATATATATCCTTCTTAAAAGTGTGAGAATGATATTGATGTAATTAAATTTTTTTGGTAAGGACGTTGATGTAATTAAAAAATTAAGAAGGATATTTATGTAATATCAACTTTTAAGAAGGATATACATGTAAATTTTCCATAATAATAAATCTAAACACAAGATTGAACAATTTTAGAGCTTACCACACCTTTAAGGCTTTAAACCTTCAACAACCAGATACTTTGATAGTATTATTTTATCCCTTCCTCGTCTTTACCCTACATAAATGGGACGCCTCTTTTTGTAAGTGACAAATTATAAATTGAAGTGGGCTTAGTTTAACCGACATAGCGATGTTTGTTCCGTATGAATCATTCATTGGGCTATGAATTTCTTTCGACTCGTGCTTTATTATATGGATTTTTCCGAATGTGTATCGACCGCCGCGAACTTGATAATCTAATAGTGATAAATCATTAACCACATTCAAGAATTGATGACTTGTTAAATTCTTCGTTCCAATGGCTTTTCTTCGAGTCCATGTATTCCATCCTTCCATTTGAAGATTCTCATTACATTTTGATTTCTTCGCTCATAAGATCTATAGTCATATATCCTATGCTCTTGGCCTTTGTTGTCAATCATTTTTCGTTGGAAACCTCGACGATGACCTAGGTATATCCACTCATCTAATCACTAGTAAACCAAACACGAATAAAACAAATTGACACAACCGGGACGACGCTCTCTTAAGGTGGGAAGACTGTAACAACCGTCAATTTTCGGAACATATTTAAATAATAAATCATATTTATTATTACATGTTTGTCGTTTATAAAATTTATTTTTAAATTATTTGATTTCGAAAACGAAAAAGGATATATATTAATTCATAGTTGATTTATCAAAAACGAACCACTAAATCACGTTTTCATTATTCGGACTCTAAAGCAATTTGATGTAAAACGACATTCCTGACAACTTTTCAGTTTTGACCGAGACCTGAAAACAGACAGAAAGTGACTGAAATGCCCTCGCAAGATTTAGAAACGAGAAAATAATTAAATTATATTTAATTATCACTTTTTATTAAATAAAAATATTTAATAAATTATATCATTTTTGTTCAAAAGCGTTTATTTAAAAACGCAAATATTCGGGTTAAAATTCAATTTTATTTTCGGACAAAGCATAACCGGGTCACCAAATGAATAACAAATATTTTTATAAATGTTATAAAATATTTATGAAATACTATCAAGTAAATACTCATTTTTATCAGAAAAATGATTTGAAACGCAATGGCGCAAGTTTCGTATTTTAAATCATCCGTTAAGGTGGCTCCAAAACGAGTCCAGAAACGTTATTTAATGAAAGTTAAACACATTTTGGGCCCCTGTGTAGAATTATGAAATTAACCCTACAACTAATATACCCTTGTCACTTAACTTTTAAAAGTTTTTATATAAATAATTTTTTAAAAACTTCTCATTATTAATTTATAAACACACACACACTCCATCCTTCTCTCCCCTCACTCCCTAATTTCCCCTGCCACACACCACCGGTCAGCCATCGTCGCCGCCGCCGGAAAACTTTTCTGGTGGACTTTTCCGGCCGAATCCAAAAATACTCCCCATCACCCGATCTATCCGATCCCCACACTTACTCGCCGCCACGCACCTCCACCGCCGCTGCCACCCCTTCTCCGGCCGCCACAGCAGCCGCCTACACCACCATCGTCATCCCCTCCACCCGAACGCCATCATCACCATGCAACTACCCACATCACCACAGCCACCTTAGCGGCTGCCACACCTTCACGCCACGCAGCCTCATCGTCATCATCTCCTCACCCACGTCGCCACCGCCACAATCATCACGCTACAACCACCACGACCACGCCACCGCTGTCACCAACAGCAAGGGTGCGTTTGGTCGTTATTGTCACCGACAGGGTGCGTTTGGTTTATAGTAACAACAAAGGAGTGTTTGTTTTTGGGTTTAAAAATCAGTCAGGGTGCGTTTGGTTAAATGAAAGTACCATAGGGTGCGTTGGGTTTGGTTTTTCAACCGCAAGGGTGCGTTTGGTTTTTATATCGGCACCAAAGGGTGCGTTTGGCTGTGTAAAACAGACATATGGGTGCGTTTGGCTGTGTAAAACAGCCATATGGGCGCGTTTGGTTTGCTGAATAACACCCAAGGGGTGTGTTTGGTTTTGGCAGATTTGGACCAAGGGTGCGTTTGGCTGTGACAGCCCAAGAGGGGTGTTTGTTTCCGGGTTTAACAACGAGTAGGGTGTGTTGGTTGGTTGTTTAACAGTTTCGGGTGTGATTGGTTCTATTTGGTTTTGTTTCTTTTTGTTATTTGTTTGATTTAGTTTAGATATATATATTGAAACACGCGCGCACTTTGCAACACAAATTGATTGAGAGGGAAAAACATTGAGTTTTGTGAAAATGGGAAACGTTGTATAAACGGCAAGGTCATGCCGAAATTTCTAAAAATCCTTATACTTAGTAAATTTTCATTAAAGTTTATATTATTTTAGAAACCCGATAAAATGACAAAGTTATATAGTTTTTAAGATTTTTAAATTGTGATTTTACAATAAATCGGTAAATAAACGAAAACTATACTTTTATAAACAAGATAACTAGTTTAGTTAAAACGCGTAACGAAATACTAAATTATAAAATATTATTTTATAATTCCCAACTATAACTTTTGTAAAGTCTTTAAAACGTCATTTATCTAACTCGTAACTTTAAAACGTGTGTTTACTTTTATGCAAGAACGTTTTATTTATTTAGTAAAGTGAATTTCGAAAACGTGTCGAATTATATTGTTACGATTATTTTTCTTACGTTTCTTAAATAATACGTGTAAAGTATTATATGTTGCGACTTATTCTTTTGTTTGTTTGTCTTTATTATATGATTCGCCACATGAATTATATAATTGTTTCTTTTTCATATGTAATATATACGGAATATATTACATACTTTGTGTATTCTTTTCGGTGTATTTTATTTAACCACCCACCAAACTCATCCAACTTGAAACCTCAATCCTTTATCAACGTGTCGCGTTGACGTAACCAATTATCGGGGAACCCAAATTCATTATCCTAAGTAGTAGGATATAGCCGTTAAATTAAGCTGCATCTTCTTGGTCGAGCTGTTCCATTCTCCGTTGTGCTGTGATTATTATTTGCATTTCTGCTAGTTTCTCTGCAACATCAAGGTGAGTTCATAGCCCCACCTTTTCATTTTTAATGGTTTTCTTAAACTATTTTTGGGGTGAGAATACATGCTTGTTTTACCGAATAACTTATCGGTTACTACTACATAAGCGTTACATGAATGTTTTTACTAAAGCTTTTGCTTGCCTACCACATGATTTCTAATACATGTTTGATACATGCTTGTTTTATAAACTGGACACAAGAAACTTTATGGTATGCTGAACCCAAATATGAGATCAATTGCATGAGTAGTTATTGCCAAAAGACCCCACATCATGAACTGTTAATTGCCTATAATGGGTGAGCGCTAGTACAAATAAATAGATCTATTGGGTTTGACAGCCCTGTCCGGGGGTATGAATCGAATCCTTTCGAGCACCTAGTCAACGGATAGGTATAAGGCAATAATACCTACTTCAGGGGCAAACAAGAATGCATATGATATGTGTTAACGTCAAGGTTTTGGTGTCATGAGCTCAATGCAATCAAGATTTCGTGTCTGAGCTCTAATGCATCAAGATCTTATACATTGTATTCGTTGCAATGTATTCTGTTGAATTATACTTTGAAATACTGTCGCTGGCTGATCTTAAACCTTGTGGTCCACTATTGAACATTACTTGATTTATTGAAACATTACTTGGATTTCGATAACAATTCTTCTAAATGTTGTAACGCTACTTTTCTTACAGAAATATTTCTTGAACTATTTCAATACTGCTTTTACTTAAACCTATGAATTCACCAACATTATTGTTGACGTTTTTGCATGTATTTTCTCAGGTTATTATATTGCTAGCTGAGCATTGGGAGCATTTGAGTCGCGTGGATATCAAAACTTAAAGGACTCGATTTTCTTCATATTCGATAATTACTTATCTTTAAAATATACATTGAATCATGTTTGAACTCTTTTAACTTGGTGAAAAGGAAATTATTGGGACCTAAATTTACTATGATTTATTTAATTCGAATGTGACATTTTATCAAACGTCTCTTTTGAGGTCGTTTTTTGTGACTTGTACTTTGTGCCTTAAAGTCGCACCCCAATGTTACCATTCCGCTGCAGTCTGATCTTGGGGGTGTGACAAGCGTGCACAGTTGTAGAAGAAAAATCACACAAAATACTATTGCTACTTGTCATTAGGTCTTAGTGAATATTCATTCGGGGGTACATGCGAGAAATCAACAACAAATCTTCTCACGTATGTAGAATACTTCACAAACCATACTAAGTAAAGTAGTATACACTAATTCCCCCTGGAAGTTGACCTAGTAACATCAAAGTACACGATTTTCCCCCATGATGGTTGCGAACTCTCGAAAGCATCATTGTCGTGTACGTCCATATACTCGAGAAGTTTTTGTCATAAGCACAAATCTTGAAAAGTTATGAATGTCGTTGAAGAACTTTAAAAATTTTGCTTAGACTGTGAAATACCATCGTTTTGGAATATCATAATAATATCCCATGAGAATTGCTGATTACATCTCAACCTTTAAACTCTTTGGCTAACTTACCAACCTCGTATTCTGTTGGCTATTGTTGTGACCACACGATGAAGTAAACCTGATATACCAAACTTAAAAATGAAGAAAAATCCCCCAAATTTGTTACTTAAGCTTGCACTGTTGTTGATTGAAGAAAGGTGCAAGATTAAATCTTTACGTACCATATAGCCAACATCAAAAGTATCAGAAGTCCCACACCTCTTGAAACTATCCACATCTTCATCTGCGCGTGACACTGAGTACTACAATGTAACTCCTTAAAGTGATAGCTATAGCCCGTGAGTACTACAATGTAACCCCTTACATCGGGTATAACTAGATAATCCAAGTCTTAATCATAAGCATTATACTATCAAGCAAGTCATCAATCGATAGGTTGGGTTTGAAGAAAAGGGGTAGAAAGTAGAAGAAATCCTCGATGATGAAATAAGTAAATGCCTTCGTGAAACCCACTTCAATATCAAATAAGGGATATCAAATCAACTTCGTGATCACTTGTCATTTAGAATATGAATTTTTAGTTGTTTGTCGTTTTAGTGAATCTTTAATGATCGTTTTAGGATTAAGTGTTGTGTTTGCTTTGGTGTTTTTTGTTTTGATTATTAGATTCCCAAATCCAGTCATATGCCTAAAGTCGGTCACAGGCCTACCTGATGCGCGATTTTTTTTCCGGGAAATTAGGATTTCAAAACATAGATTTTCCTTATATAGAACATATTCCGCAGGATTCTATTAAGTGTACAAACCGCAGGATTTGTTGCACAAACCGCAAAACCATTTAAGTGCACAAATCGTAGAACCCTTTAAGTGTATAAACCGCAGAACCCTTTAAGTACACAAACCGCATAATCCTTTAAGTGCACAAACCACATAATTCAGTAGTTACACGAACCGCAAAACTATGTAATTACATAAACTGCAGTGTATACAAACCGCAGAACTATGTAATTACACAAACTGCAGAAGAATGTGAAATTTGGCAGAATTTTGTTTCCACAAAATGACACAAACCGCAGAAACATGTAACACCTGTATGTCATAAACCGCAGAAATATGTAATTACAAAAACCGCAGAAATCATGCACAAACCGCAGACATCATACACAAACCACAATCTTCATCCTTTTTGCACATTTTGCAGTATTCAAGCCCAGACCCAGAAAAATGTATTCGAATAAGCTGTTTGAGCATCAAATAAGCTTTGAAATAGGTTCTACTAAGCAAATAAGGGGTTGTTTTATCAAAAACATCAAGCTTTTAAACAAAAAAACGAAAACTAAACACCCCTTTATATAAACCCACGAACTCAAAAACTTTAAATAAGCTTTTATAAACTGATTGGTTGCTAAAAAAGGTATTAAAACCATGGAACAATAAGCTATAAACAGGAAAAGAGAGAAAGTTTGAAGCTTTTGAACCAAATAAGCAAAAACCAAGCAAACCGTAGGCTTATTGCTTATAAATAAGCCACGAAAATCACCTAAATAAGCAAACAACGAAAACGAATTCCTCCTAGGCTCTAGTACTACTTGTTACCCATAAAGATTCAGCCATATAACAACGATATAAAGGTCAAGGATGATTAAACAAATACTTAGCCATATTATTAAGAATGAGAGAAAAAGGAAAGATGTATGTGTGATGGGAGGAGAGAAACATACACACCTTGTGTGAGATACAATAATGAATCCTTACCCCCTCCATAGAAGTATGGAGGGGGTATATATAGTCCTATGTGTCATCTAACTAAGCTAACATAGTGTTACTAGTCCTTATTCGACACGACTATATTAAACTAATGTAATTCCACATAAGTCGACATATTTTAAGGCTAACAGCTGACTATCCCCAACTTCAGTCTAGCAGATGGGTGATCGACATTTATGACCGTACAATGCCTTAAATGGAGCAGCCTTAATGCTCGTGTGATAACTGTTATTGTATGAAAACTCTACTAAGGGTAGATGTCTATCCCAACCCTATCCAAAATCGATCACGCAGGCACGTAGCATATCTTCTAATATTTGAATGGTCCTCTCTCTTTGACCATCAGTTTGCGGATGATAAGCCGTACTCTTGTCCAACTGAGTACCTAAGGCTTTCTGTAACAATTTCCAGAAATGTGATGTGAATCTGCTATCCCTATCTGAGATAACTGAAACTGGCACTCCATGCCTCGAGACTACTTCCTTCAAGTATTGTCTCGTTAATTTCTCCATTGAGTCGGTTTCCTTCATTGGAAGAAAATAAGCAAATTTTATGAGACGGTTAACAATTACCCAAATTGTATCCTGACCACTTGCCGTTTTCGACAGCTTGGTAATGAAATCCATTGTAATGTTATCCTATTTTGATTGGGGAATCTCGGGTTTTACTAACAAACCAGACAATATTTTTTCATGTTCAGCCTTGACTTTGGCACATGTCAAGCACTCACTGACATAAGTAGCAATCTTTATTTCCATGTTAGGCCACCAGTATAACTTCTTGAGATTATGATACATCTTATCAGATTTGGGATGAATGGAGTGCTTTGACTCGTATGACTCATTCATGATTAACTCCTTCAGTCCTCCAAAATGTAGCACCCAACTCTGTTTCTCAAGATACAATGCGTTCCATCAGCATGTGTCTCGAACTTTTTGTCCATTCCATTGAGGTTTTCTTCCCTAACGTTCTATTCCTTCATAGCCTCAGCTTGAGCATTCAATATTCGAGATGGTAGGTTTAAGTCAATTATTATCACTAAGGCTCGAACTCGTAGCGACTTAATCTTTGCCTTTCAGCTTAAGGCATCTGCCACCACGTTCGCCTTCCCAGGGTGATAATAAATCTCGCAGTCATAGTCACTCAATAGCTCCAACCATCACTGTTGTCTTATGCTCAAATCTTTCTCATCTAGAATATGTTACAAACTCTTATGATCCGTGAACACAACGTATTTTGTGTCATACAAATAGTGTCTCTAGCTCTTTAGAGCGAACACCACAGCTCCAAGTTCCAAATTGTGAGTAGTGTAGTTCTTCTCATGAACTTTGAGTTAGCGAGATGCGTAAGCTATCACTTTCTCTCTTTGCATCAGGACTGCACCCAACCCTTTGTATGAAGCATCATAGTAAACCATGAAGTTTTCACATCTTTCGGGTAATGCCAATATTGGCGCACTACACAACTTCTGTTTTAATAGCTGGAATGTAGCTTCTTCCTTTTCTCCCCAATCAAACTTAACAACCATTTGAGTCAACTTGGTCATAGGCTTAGCAATCTTCAAAAATCCTTTAATGAACCATCGGTAATAACCAACAAGACCAAAGAATTAGCGAATCTCTGTTGGAGTCTTAGGTGATGCCAAATCTTTTATTGACTCAATCTTAGCAGGATCAATGTGAATGCCTTCATTATCAATCACGTGACTAAGAAACTACACTTTAGGAAGCCATAATTCACACTTAGAGAATTTAGCATACAATTCCTCTTTTTTAAGAAATTCCAAAATTAACTTAAGGTGCTCTTCATGTTCCTCCTTGCTCCTGGAGTATATCAGGATGTCATCAATAAACATGATCACGAACTTGTACAAATATGGTTTGCACACCGGATTCATCAGATCCATGAATACCGCCGGTGCGTTGGTCAGTCCGAAAGGCACTACTTGGAACTCGTAATGACCATAGCGAGTCCTAAATGCCGTTTTTGAAATGTATTCTTCTAGAACTCTGAGTTGGTGATAACCAGACCTCAGATCGATCTTCGAGTAAACATTTGACCCTTGTAATTAATCGAATAAATCTTCAATCCCCAGAAGTGGATAACGATTCTTCACGGTAAGCTTGTTCAACTTACGGTAGTCTATACACATCCTGAATGATCTGTCTTTCTTTTTGAAAAACAAGACCAGAGCTCCTCGGGGTGAGAAAGTAGGTCTTATGAATCCTTTATCAGCAAGTTCTTGCAACTAAGTGGATAACTTTTACCTTTCAGACGAGTCAAGTCTATAGGGGGAACGTGTTACGGGTGCGGCACCAGAGACTAAGTCAATTTGAAATTCAACTTGTCGCGTCGGTGATAGTCCAGGTAAGTCTTCGGGAAAAACTTCTAGAAAATCCCGCACAATCGACATGTCTTCAAGCCGCTTCTCCTTCAACTTGTCTTCGGCTTTCTTTTTCGTAACTTGTGCCAGAAAGACATGGCATCCTCTTTGGATATACTTCTGCATCTTGATACACGTGATGATACTCAATCTCGAGTTACTTCCTCTGTCACTTCTATCACCTTGGATTATCAGAACCTTATTTCTGTAAGGAATACGTACGACCTTCTCATCATAAACGATCACCGCGTGATATTTCGCAAACCAATCCATACCGATGATAACGTTGAAACTACCGAGTTATATGGGCTTTAAGTCAATGTAAAACGGGTGATTTAGAATGTTTAGGGTGCAACCTCGAATAATAGTATCGGCTCCTGGTATCCTTCCGTTAGCTAACTCTATAATGTGCTTAGTGTCTTAGAGTAGATGGGACACTATCACTTAGTAGGCTAAAAGTAATGAGTACGAAACTTCTATCGGCTAGGTTCTAGATGCTTGCAATGATTATATCTTTAGCCTTAACTTCATGACTATTAGAAAATTCGATGGTGTAAGAATCTCCTAATTTCCTTGATTCTAATCCAATAAAAGGATAAGTTCATTACGTTTGAAATCTTACAAACCACAGTTATCATGACTACAAGGTGCATGATACGGTCTCTCGGCTAAAGGTATGGTATCTTTATATTGTAAGGTTGAGAAAAATCTATCTAGTTATGACACTTATCAGTACAAATACACATGACAGACACAACTCACGAATACACACGTAAAATATTAGTAAATAATGCATACAATAAAATCCCATTGAAAATATAAAGAAGAGAAAATAAGCTAGAGATGGAAAGTGAAGATAAAATGACAAAATTTTGAGGTGACTACTTTTTGCATGACATAGTCCTTCCTGAATTATACATAGGTGATCAAGCTATGCATAATTTAGTGACTAACAATGAAATGCTCATTTTGTCAAACTAGCGATATGTTTAAAAAACTTCATATGGTATAAATAGTATGGTTTATAAGGTATCAAAACAGTTCGTAGAAATGAAAATAAGTACTTCATGTAACTGTACAAGATATATTGTAGGACATCGGAAAATAGTTTGCGAGGAAATCACATGACGGTTTATGACGTAATAGTAAGGGGTTTATAATATGGTAACCAATAATTTACGAATTGACAACTTAATAGTTTATAAAATGACAACGAAATAGTTTCTATAAGTCAACGAAATAGTTTACAATGTGACCACGAAATTTTTTATAAAAGAAAATGAATTAGTTCATAAGGTAGCAACGATTTAGTTATAAAACGATGGCAAAAGAGTTTATAAACGACATCAAGAGAGGTTATAAGGTGAAAACAAATTAATTTATAAAATTATAGCAAAATAGTTTATGGGATGATAGTAGGATAATTTATAAGATGATGCCAAAATGGTTTATAGAATATTAGCAAAATAGTTTATAAGGTGGTAATAAAATGTTCTATAGGATGATAGTAAAATAGTTTATAAGACGATAGTAAAGTGGTTAATAAGCTGTCAGCAAAACGGTTCGTAGACTGACGGTAAAATAGTTTATGAAATGACAGTAACTCTGTTTATAAGACGATGTTAAAATAGTTCATACGGTAACATCCAAATAATTTATACTAGTAAAACAGTTTATAAAATAACAGTGAAATGGTTTATAAGACGGTAACAAATTCGAGGAGTAACTGACATAAATTAATAGAGAATTTACTGTAACCGACAGAATCGTCATAACAAATACATTAATAGGAAGTTTAAAACATCCACACAATGCAACGAAATTTATAGAAAAGTACAAATGTAATTCTTTTAGGGAATATAATCTAAGAAGGCTTTAACTTAGGTCTCACTAGGCAAGACAGGAAGATCTCTCCTTAAGCACCGGTCTTATCTTTGACGACATTAGAGTTCCCACGAGCTGTTCCCTTCCAAATATTATTCACACGGTTTTGATTCTTCAACATTAGACAATCACTCTTGAAATGTCATGACTTTCCACGCTCATAACAGGTAACTTTAGGTTCTTGGTTGGCTATTGGGGCCCTCTGAGTTGTTGTAGAGATGGAAGTCCTACATCTCTTTGTCAGGTGGCTAACTCTCTTGTAGTTGTTGCACTTCACCGTGCATGGTCCAACATGGTGCAACCTATACTTGTTGCAGTAAGGCAAACTCTCGGCATATGCTTTCTTCTTATTAGCCCCATCTAGTAAAGGCTCTTACCACATTTTGCATCTTGTGTGGTGATTGTTGTACACGGTTTCCCCTTGAGTTGTTCTTACACTTTCTTTTGTTGTTAGCATTCCTTGCTACATTGGCTTCCTGACGTACGACCTGATTCATCGAGCCGTGAGCCATACAGATTTTTGTCTCATAGACAGCAATAACTTCAATAGCATCAGCAACTCATTGGGCTACAATCTGCTCAATCTCCGCCGAACTCATTCCTTGTCTCGTTGCCGACATTTTCTTCAAAATTAAAAGAAGTAAAAGAAATATTAAATTAGGTCCCAAATGAAATGCCACAAGATGACGGGTTAAAGTCATGTTCGAATTAATTGGCATTTTCTAGGCAACGGGTACGAAACGACATGGGTGTTTCAACAGTCTGAAGCGGGTTTTCAAAATCATCTTCAAAGTCGAATAATAGGATAAACAGTGGGGTCGACAGACTGTAACGGGTTTCAAACTTATGTAAAACAGTATTATGTAAAGTCATAAAAAGGTTATAAAGACCATCACATTACTCATGATGTTTTGGGGAAAGTTTAGAGACCATTGTGCCACTCATAATGTCTTGGGAAAAGTTTAGAGACCATTGTGTCACTCACATTGTCTTAGAAAAGTTTAGAGACTATTGTGTCACTCACAATGTCTTAGAAAAGTTTAGTGTTTATATAAATAGCTTTTATATAAAATAATAGAAAAATCTACGTAAGGTAGGAATAAACGCAAGGTAAACGTATCTCAAAGCGAAATAAACTCAAGGCAAAAGTATGCTCATGGCAAAGCAAATATGCAACTCATGGCAATTTAAATCTAAAGCAAAATAAGTTTAAGGCATAATAACTTAGGCAAAATATTATTCGAGGCGAAATAATATATATATATATATATATATATACCAATAGTAGTAATATATATATAAGGCAAGGAAGCACGTAAGGATAACATACTAGTTATAGACCAGACCTATTATACTACCTGGTTCTCTATAACCTTGGCTCTGATTACCAATCCGTCACACCCCCAAATCGGGTCTAGTCGAAATAGGTATCTGAGGGCGTGACTTCATGAATAAGCATGGCACAAAGTACAAAGAGCAACTTCTAAGGGGTACGTTTTGAAAATAAACTTCATTGCATTGATAACATAATTTAAGTGTTTACAATACTTTAGATAATTTAAAATGTCAAATGCGGAAGAGTTAATAAGTTTTGAAATTGACAACGATGTTTAAACATAAGACGATAATTCTTGAAAACCAGGCCATGCAAGAAGACAACACATAGCACATCAACGAGATCCAGCTAAACACCTGAGAAAAACATGCTTAAAATGTCAACATAAAGTTGGTGAATTCATAAGTTTAAGTAAAGAGTAAGTATGGGTTACAAGATTTAAAACGCGTGACAATTGTTATACATACAATATCACAAAGTGTTTACGTTTGCACTAAGCTCATGACACCGAGCTAATACAGTATGAAGCATGGAAATGCCAAGTAAAGTTGCCAATTAGGTATCTAGTTCAAAATACCTAGGAGATTCGACACGTTATACATTTGTTGGCTTGTACAGTCCGTCAAATACCCGACCTTGTAAGAATCACTAAACAAGGATGTAGATTATTAGTCCCTAATAGATCTATTACTAGTACTCGTGCTTACTTAACCAGTCCGTCAGTCAAGAAATTAACGGTTCATGATAGTGGCATTTAGTGAATTATCGATACTTAGATAAACACGTAAACAGGTAACAGTTTTAGATAAGCACTTGTGTCCAAAGTTTAAAAATAAGCAACGTTTCTCACTCTAAAGTTATAAAACATACGTAAAACGGTAAGAATATGAGGCTATGAACTCACCTTAGGTATGATAGTGAGTAAGGAGATAATCAACAAATGTAGAATGAATCACGAAGTTGTAACTCGAACTAAATTAACGATGCGTTTCAGGAGATGAAATATATATATAACTAACGACGCATAATTCGATTATAGAATGAATCAACATGCGTTTGTGTCTTAGTTTTATTTAGCAAAAACATATCTTATTGAAGATGTAAAGTTTTTAGTTAAGTTTCGGCACTTTTACGAAAAGTTACTATTTTTGGAAAGTTTCTATTTTTGGAAAGTTCGTAAATTCCAAACGTTTATACCGTCCCCTATATTTTTTAAGTCCATAATCCCATAAACGCACTAAGGGAACTTAAACGCCTGCGTTTCATGTCTATCTCACTAATATATACTAAACTTACTATTTTTAGTATTGTTCGACAATTTCGAAATATCGGTTTTAGAAAACTTAAAACACGTCCTAATAATATATAAATGATACCTTAATATTTTCTAAGGTTTTAGAAACACAACGGACTTGAAAACGCTCTAAACGCTATTTGTCTAATTTAATCAACTCCAAAAATAATCATATAGTCTCTTGAAAAATGACTCAACAAAAGTGGTTTAACTTTGTCGTCTTTGACTTTTAAGCTTAAAAGCCTAACGCCTCCCTGCGTAAAATATTATTTCGGACAACTTTCTTGTTTTACACATTTACCAATTCGGACTCTAAAAGGGTCAAAAGGCCCGTTTTTGGAACATATCATAATACAAAATGATAGTTTTGCCAAAAAACATTCCCAACTTCGTTTGGCTCTAATTTGCTCGTTTTAAGTCCGATCTTTACGTTCTAAATATTAAAACGACGAGCGAAACATGTACTTTAATATTATTAAGATTCTGCTCGGCCAACACGATTTTACGACTCCCTAAACTCACTTAACGCTTTGGGACAACAACTACATAATACCAAAATCAACCCATTTCATCACCACAACTTCACAAATTTCGCAAAACTAACCTAATCCCCTTGAGTACCTAAACCAATAACAAATCTACTTCTAATAACATCTTAATCCTAACATCATCATCTTAAGAACACACTAAAAGAAACATAACATCTTTATTACTTTGCAAAACTCATATTAGTTACTTTTGAAAAATCAACACAAACATATGGATTCAACTCAAGAATATAAGAAATCAAGAAATCAAAGAAGGTTCGTGAATAAGCTTACAAATGGTGATGAACAAGCTATGAATATCAAGAACTTGAAAAGAAAGTGATGAAATCTTGAAAACCCAAAATAATGTTTAAAACCCTAGATCTTGATCTTTGATAAACTTGGAAAATGGTTGAAATAACCCTTTAGAACACCTTAGATCTTCTTAGAATTAAACCCAAATAGCTTGAATTTGAAGAAAATGTAAGACAATCACCACCCTTGGTGGTGTTGGTTTAGCCGTGAGTTAGGAGATGACAAAGAAAGAGTGTGTGTATTTTTGGTGACTACAAATGAGAACATAAACCCTAGAAAAATTATAAGGTGGTTTATATAGTGGCTTGGTTAATGTTTGTGGTGCAAAAGTTGGCTAACAAAATGACTAGAACCATCTTTTATGGTCCTTGTGGTTGGTTCGGCTAGGTACAAAAAAAAAGAGGAGACCAAAACTTATCTTTGGCAACAAGGCTCATGTCTTGATTGGTTAGTACATAAGTGGTCCAAGATTCCTAGCAAAGGTGTGAGAGATTGTTGGTGCATGGGAGGTAAATACAAGTATGTCATTTTCATTCACACATGGTGTTATTTTTGGTTTTGAAAGTAGAAGATGCTCTTGGAATTAAATTAGAGTGTGTGTGTGTCGAAAATATAGAGTAGGGGGGATTATGTTTCAAAAATTTAAACATTAGGATAGATAATGGGTGATAACTTGGGTTTACATGCAAAGGTGGTAGGTTTTTGGTGTTCCGTTAGGTATAAACGGTAAAAACGCGAAACGCACGCGAACAACGTAAAATTCTCAAACATAAATGTACATTATAAACGCAACACTAAAGAATGATTAAAATGACTAAAATACGAGTAGACTTAATTTAGTCCGGAGCCAGAACGCGTTCGATAACGTTTTTCAGTTTCACGCGGGACAACTTCCCGGATTTAGGTCAATTTAGCACTTAACTTATAAAAGTTAAATTATTACACGTAAAAGTTTAAATAATGACCTAAAAATTTACGGAGTGTTACAGTCTTTCCCCATTAAATGAGTTTTATTCGCACAACTCGCGTTATGGTACTTGTTGAAGATGTGGGTTTAGCGAAGAGATGCGAATATTTCTTCTGAAACTGGTCTTCGCTCTCCCAACTAGATTCGGGACCTCTCCTCGAATTCCAACGTACTTTCACAATAGGGGTACGACATTGTTTCAAATGTTTGACCTCACGGTCCATGATTTCGGCGGGTTCTTCAAAAAATTGAGCTTGTCTCGATTTGGATTTCATCCAATGGAATAACGAGAGTCTCGTCAGATAAACACTTTTTCAAATTCGACACATGAAAGGTACTATGAACTCGGCTTAGTTATTCTGGGAGTTCAAGTTGATAAGAAACGGTTCCAATCCTCGCAAGGATTTTGAAAGGTTCAATGTAACGTTCAGCTTTCCCGTTTGCTAAAACGTATCACCTCTTTCTATGGTAAAACCTTCAGCATGACCTTATCTCCAACTAAAAACTCAAGTGGTTTAAGTTTCATGTCAGCATAACTCTTTTAGCGATCTCTAGCAGCTTAAACTCGATGCTTAATTTGAATAATCTTCTTAGTTGTTTTGTGGACAATCTATGGTCCAGTAAGCTGACTATCCCCAACTTCAGTCCAGCAGATGGGTGATCTACATTTATGACCATACAATGCCTCAAATGAAGCAGCCTTAATGCTCGTGTGATAACTGTTATTATATGAAAACTCCACTAAGATTAGATGTCTATCCCAACCCTTTCTAAATTGATCACGCAGGCACGTAGCATATCTTCTAAGCTTTGAATGGTCCTCTCACTTTGACCATCAGTTTGCGGATGATAAGCGGTACTCATGTCCAACTGAGTACCCAAGGCTTTCTGTAACGATTTCTAGAAATGTGATATGAATATGGTATCCCTATCCGAGATAATTAAAACTGATACTCTATGCCTCAAGACTACTTCCTTCAAGTATTGTCTCGTTAATTTCTCCATTGAGACAGTTTCCTTCATTAGAAGAAATTGAGCAGATTTTGTGAGACGGTTAACAATTACCCAAATTGTATCCTGACCACTTGTCGTTTTCGACAACTTGGTTATGAAATCCATTGTAATGTTCTCCCATTTCCATTGGAGAATCTCGGCTTTTATGTTCATCCTTGACTTTGGCACATGTTAAGCACTTACTAACATAAGTAGCAATCTCTGTTTTCATGTTGGGCCACCAGTATAACTTCTTGAGATCATGATGCATCTTATCAAATGCGGGATGAATGGAGTAGTTTGACTCGTGTGACTTATTCATGATTAGCTCCTTCAGTCCTCCAAAATGTGGCACCCAACTTCGTTTCTCGATATAGTGCGTTCCATCAGTACGTGTCTCAAACTTTTTGTCTATTCCATTGAGGTTTTCTTCCCTAACGTTCTATTCCTTCATAGCCTCAGCTTGATCATTCAATATTCGAGATGGTAGGTTTAAGTCAATTGTCATCACTAAGGCTCAAACTCGTAGCGGCTTAATCCTTTCCTTTCAGCTTAAGGAATCTGCCAGCACGTTCGCCTTTCTAGGGTGATAACCAATCTCGCAGTCGTAGTCACTCAATAGCTCCTACCATCGACATTGTCTCATGTTCAAATCTTTTTGATCTAGAATATGTTGCAAACTCTTATGATCAGTGAACACAATGCATTTCGTGCCATACAAATAGTGTCTCCAGCTCTTTAGAGCGAACACCACAGCTCCAACTTCCAAATTATGAGTAGTGTAGTTATTCTCATGAACTTTGATTTGGCAAGATGCGTAAGCTATCACTTTTTCTCTTTGCATCAGGACCGCGCCCAACCTATTGTATGAAGCATCACAGTAAACCACAAAGTTTTCACATCCTTCGGGTAATGCCAATATTGGCGCACTACACAACTTCTGTTTCAATAGCTGGAATGCAGCTTCTTCCTTTTCTTTCCAATCAAACTTAACATCCATTTAAGTCAACTTGGTCAAAGGCTTAGGGATCTTCAAAAATCCTTCAATGAACTCTCGGTAATAACCGACAAGACCTGAGAATTGGCGAATCTCCATTGGAGTCTTAGGTGATGCCTAATCTTTAATTGACTCAATCTTAGCAGGATCGACGTGAATGCCTTCGTTATCAATGACGTGACCGAGAAACTGCACTTTCGGAAGCCATAATTGACACTTAGAGAATTTAGCGTACAATTCCTCCTTCTTAAGAAATTCCAAAATTAACTTAAGGTGCTTTTCATGTTCCTCCTTGCTCCTGGAGTATATCAGGATGTCATCAATGAACACGATCACGAACTTGTCCAAATATGATTTGCACACCTGATTCATCAGATCCATGAATACCGTCGATGCGCTGGTCAGTCCAAAAGGCATTACTTGGAACTCGTAATGACCATATCGAGTCCTAAACTCCATTTTTAGAATGTCTTCTTCTCGAACTATAAGTTGGTGACAACTAGACCTCAGATCGATCTTCGAGTAAACATCTGACCTTTGAAATTGATTGAATAAATCGTCAATCTCCGGAAGTGGATAACGATTCTTCAAGGTAAGCTTGTTCAACTCACGATAGTCTATACATATCTTGAACGATCCCTCTTTCTTTTTGACAAACAAGACCGGAGCTCCCAGGGTGAGGAACTAGGTCTTATGAATCCTTTGTCAGCAAGTTCTTGCAACTGAGTGGATAACTCTTGCATTTCATATGGGGCAAGTCTATACGAGGAATATGTTATGGGTGTGGCACTAGGGACTAAGTCAATTTGAAATTCAACTTGTCGCGTCGGTGATAGTCCAGGCAAGTCTTTGGGAAAAACTTCCGGAAAATCTTGTACAATCAGCACGTCTTCAAGTCGCTTCTCCTCTGACTTGTCTTTGGCTTTCTTTTTCGTAACCTGTACTAGAAAGACATGGCATCCTCATTGGATATACTTCTGCGTCTTGATACATGAGATGATACTCAATCTCAACTTACTTCCTCCGTCACTTCTGTAACATTTCTCAATTTCAGGTCATTTTACGACTCCTATTATTCGTCACTATTTATTTTGGTCCGATACGCGTATACTTTTAATTTTACTTTTAAGATAAATCGCGTAGACTAGAAATAATCATTCAACGTAAACGGTCACCAAATAAATTAAGGTTTTCGTCAAACAGGTATTATATAATTATTAAGAAGATAATTATTAAATTTGCGTATTTTATTTTTATTGGTCACGTAAAAGGCTTACGTTTCGCAATAAAATACATTTAGACACACCCCGGAAATACCTAGACTTACCTAGACTCAAACCAATACCCATTTTTAAACCTTAAACACAAAATTTAATCAACTCTTGTGTTATTAAGCCATTATGGACGAATGTAGGTAAACAACAACCTTAAAACATATGGATACTTACACATTTGTACAATTACCTCTTAATTAAACCTTGTACTTATATAATACTAGCAAGATCTCAATAACTTCCCTTTTCCTTTTGATTCTACACGTCCCATACACAAAGTCACCTAGAAAATCCTTAAAAATCTTATACAAAGTACTTGTACAACAAGAGATTAATTAAGACTAGTACTTAATGTCTCCACTAATCTATTACACATTGGGTAATAACCAATTGAGCTCTTTGGATCCTTGTTTCTCTCTTGGATACCCGCGGCAACATATAAGCATACACAAACCTTAAGATCTTTCCTAAATCCTAGTAAATATTGTACCTAGATCATGTAATTAAAGAATGTACTAGTAAAGGTATTAAGAAAACCATGGGAAACTAACTAAAAACCTCAAAACCACCGATTAGGGCTCAGTTTGGTTTAGTTTTAGGGACAAGAAAACCTAACTAGATCCTAACCATATATATACCATGTTCACTTGAGATTTACACTCTTGAAAACTCATAAACACTCTCTCAAATAAACCATCTTTGTCTCTTCTCTTATTTCGAGTCATAAACCGCGACAAACACTCTCACAACTCATTTGAACCAAAAGTAGGTGCTAGGATCATCATACGAGGTGACAAGGAGAATACACGAGCCAAGATTAGGTTAATTAGTAAGCTTTTAAGCTTAGGGTTAACATACATTTGGGTGTATAACACATCGATTGTTCATTCTCACGTCTGAACACTGACACATTCAAGACTCTAGGACTCTTGTAAGTCGCATTCAAGCTTGTACATTTCATATTATAAAGATTTATTTGATTTCTAGTCGTATAGGTCACGTTAATATGTGACTAGCAAATCTACATGGGCGTAAACACGCATGGTTCAACCCATGCATGGCTCACGTACATATATATACATTATATCCGATCTTGTGTGGTGCTAGATTATAATAAAACATGTAAAATGAGGTCTAATAACAAACAAAAGCTTAACGTTTTCGTTTAAATGCACGTGTGGACACCAACGTGGACACTAACTCTAACACACGAATTCTTCGAAAGCTATACGTAAACCTTTTAAGTAAACATGATGTTGTAGCTTGGGAAGGAGTATACGAATCATAGGAATAATTGCATGTGACAAACTCGACCAATATATAAGTTGAATGAACTAATTTTGATTACTAAGACTATTAACAAAACCCATATATATCTACTAAGCAAACGGGCCACAAATGGACCCATTAAACCCAAACAGGCCCAACAGCCTGTTAGTTGGGGCCCATGGCTTGTTATTAAGCTCATACGAGCTTATTAATTGGGTAAAGAAGCTTGTTAAACTTGTTAGATAGCAAGTCACGCAAATAAGCCCTATTAGGCCACTAATGGACTTAATAAGCCCTTAGCAAGGCCCAATACAGGTCCAACGGCCGAATAAGCTCTAACAGCTTATTGGGGAAACTAAAATAGAAAGTTAGGACTTATTAGAAGTCAAGGCAGCTAATGGACCTTAAGGGATCAAGCCTAAAGGCTTAAAGGGGCTTATCGGGTTCATAATGGGCTCAAAGGCCCATTAACAAGGACTATTAGCTTAAAAATAAGCCGAATAATAAAAACAGCCTAAAGGTGCTTATTAAGACTAGAAAATAAGTCAAATCATGTGTTAAAGCCTTAATGAAACTTTTGAAAACCTTTGGGTTAAAGTTGTTGGGCCAACGAGCCCAATAAGCTCAAATAAGCTCACCCGAGCTTATTTTTGATCTTTAACAGTTTCAATAAGCTAAAATAAGCTTAATGAGAGCTTATCTACTTTTACAATCTTAATTAGGCCATTAATTTGCTTAATGGACTTTAACGAGCCCACTAAGCCCAATAAGCTAAAATAAGCTCATCCGAGCTTATTTATAAGCTGCCACAGCTTATATCGCTTATTGGAGCTTAAGAAAACCTATTGTCACTTGTTAAAACTTAATTGGACTTAAAATGCGATTTTTACAAAGTTAAGGGACTAAAAGTGTAAATTCGTAAACTAGAGGGTTAAAACTGCCAAAAACTGATTTTTCTAAGTCTAGGGACTGTTTTGACAATTCTGAAACTTAAAGGGGCTGTTTTGAGAACATAAGGACCTAAAGTGTAATTGTTGCAAATTTGAAGGACTAAAAGTGCAAATATGGAAACCTAGGGGTTTAAAGTGTAAATATTATATTTTCATAAACATAAGGACTGTTTTTGGTAAATATAGAAAACCAAAGGGTATTTCATGAACAAAGGTGATTTTAGTAACCACTTAACATACCGGACGAGTTATATATTTACCGGATATTATACGAGTTAAACCACGACTTAATAAATATGAATATTTATTAATAACGTTTATACATATATTTGAATGTGTGTAATCGTATATTTTCCCAAGAGCCATCAAGTAAATACAAATACAATAAACATTTGCACCACCACACAAGTGATAACTGTATATATAAACTAGCAACTTATTGTAGTTTATGCATTGGGTCGTTAGCCTAAACTTGTAGACTAAGACTGGCCGTATTTACTTAGGTATTTGACGGTGTGATTCATTCGCCATACTTGGATATATTTATCATTTTCAGAGGACTACTTACTAAGCTGAGTTCATAGCCCCATGTTTTACAGTTATTTAAATGATTTACATCTTTGGGGTAAGAACATGCTTTGTTTTACAAATTGGACGCAAGTGTATATTTTATACTATGATTACGTGTTTGCCTAAGTAGCGATAACTCACTGAGCCCTTTATCATGAACTGTCAATTACTAGATTGTGAGCGCGAATGTTATAAATAGATCTATTTGGGATTGACATCCCCGTTTGGGTGAGTAGCGCTCACTGTGCCGGGTTGCCAGACAACAAACGTATACCATGTCGGATTTGGGATGTTGCGGGTTAGAACATCATTTACAGGCAAATGTTGGTAATTTATTGCATTCATACATGTCGAGCTTCAGTGTCATGAGCTTAGGAAAACGTAATTACTTTTTATGATATTTGCATCTGTTGCTTAATCATACACTTGGAAATCTTGCGGTCCTACTATTGATTTACATAAACCTATGAATTCACCAACTTTATGTTGACGTTTTTAAGCATGTTTTTGTCAAGTCAATAAGGCACGAGGTGCCCAGATACATTGGGGGTCACTCTTTGGAGAGAGTCAATACTAAAGATTTGGGTCGTATTACATTTTGGGAACATTTGTTATAAACCAAAATCTTTACTTATATCGTCGAACAATTTAAAGCTATGAGCTCATGTAATGAACAAGTATTTTGTTAAATACAGTGTATCTCTTTAAAACGACACGTTTAGTGGTTGCTCTCATATCTTGTGCTATTGATCTATGAAGTAACGCCCTTGGATATTCCATATTTCGCTGCAAACCAGATTTGGGGGTGTTACAACTGTTTTCTTAAGGGATGTTGCAACAGATTGGTTCACAGTTTGCATGGGTTCTCTAGTACTAACGGGCACAGCCATAGGCATTTTAGTCCTAGAATTCACGCCATTAATGTAATGAAGAACACACATATCATGATTGTCATTCAACACACATTTTCCACAAGTAACACAAGCAAAGTTTACATTCGAGGTCTTAGCATTCAAACTGTCAGTACATGCAGTTATAGACGTTTTATTTTTTGAAAACTTAAAATTCCTACGGTGGTCTTCTACTTCTTTCATCTTCCCGTGACTATTGTTAGGCATGACTCTATCTTCCAATTGATTGCTCTTAAACTTTGGTCTGCTGGCACTAGTAGTGGGAATTACTCTTGTAGAGAAAGACACGCGTTTGTTAGTTTTCCTAATGTCTTGAGGCAACTGTGGTGTTCTAGTTTGATCAGGCCTTGTGTGCATTTTGTACATTCCTGGTGCAATCACATTTGTGTTCTTAACAATTGACTTTACATTTTGAGGCAAAATCTGTGCAGTGACTGGTTTTGAAAAATCATTGGACATATTATTTATAGTTACCGACTTTGACTTTGAAAAATCTTTCTTTGCAAGAGAATCTGAAAAAGTAGCCGGTTTACCTAAAATTGATTGTCTTTGACTTTTAAAAGCATTCGGTTGGCGAATAACCGATGGTTTTTCAAACTTAGGTTTCGTTTGTTTTTTCAGAGGTTTTACCTCTTCATCTGCAAACCATGTCTGCAAAAAAAGAGGTACATCTAAAGTCTTCATCTAAAAGAAAAAGATAATTTGTTTTTTGTAGTTTTGAAGTACTTTTTTCATAAAAAGAAGAAGAGAGAAGAAGAGAGAAGAGAAAAGAAGAGGTAAGAAGTGAAAATTTTGGTCTTAAGTTTTGAAGAGGTTATAAGAGCTTTTTACCACTTATGTCTACAAAAAAACAAACAAGAAAGCTCTGCCCGCCTGCAGACATAAGTGGTAAAAAGAGGTTAAAAGTGGTTTTTTAGAAAAGACAAACAAAGCCTTAGTTTCCACAGATTTTCCTTTCATCTTTTCAATGAGTTTCTTCAACTCATTTATTGCAATTTCTTTGTCTTGTAATTGAGCTTTCAAGTCCTGAGTTTCAAAATATTGTTCACGTGCTTTCAGAAATACTTTTAACTGATTTTCTTTGAAAGCTTTGTCCTGTTTTATTTGTTCTTGACTTTGTTGTAAAGCGAGTTCAAGATCGATAGCATGTTTTTGAAGTGCTTCAAAACTTTTTAACATTGTATTCCTTTTTGAAAGCTCATTTTCAAGACTTTGATATTTTTTCAAAGCTTCTAAATAATCAAATTGTAAATTAATCACTTCATCAAGTTTAGTGTACACACCAAGTATTGCATTCATGTGATCAGCATAGTAGTATTCCTTAGAAAGTCGGTCAATCTCATTCAAAAACTGTATTTTTTGAGTTTCCAGCTGAGATTTGAGATAGTCTACTTCATGTTCAAGAGAATTAAAGTATCTCAAATCAGCAACCATTTCCTCTTTTAAACACGAGTGAAATTTTTCTAAATCAGCGTTGATTTTCTGAATTTGGGGACAAAAATTCCCTTCGATTGTATTTTGAATGAATGGATCTATATGACCAAAATATGTTCTTTTAGCGATTGTTTGTTTGCAACGTTCCACTCCATCAAAAATCGTGTCAACACTACTCTTAATTTTGAAAAGTTCTTTAGAGCTTTTACATTTTTCATCCCACGGAATGGATTCATCCATCCGTTTTTCTAACAAAGTTGTGCGTTTATTAAAAGACTCCTTTGAATTTCATTCTTAGCAAGTGTATGACTCATTTTTTGATCTTTCAGAAAAATATCATTGTAGAGACGACTTTTCACGTTGTGGAACGAACAAATCATAAATATTATTCAACTTGTCATAATCAAAAGGTATGATTAAATTGCTTAATTTTGATCGACTTTCTTGGGCAAGACGAATTGTCTCGTCAGAATCACGAGCTAACATTAAGGCAAGATTATCATTATAGCAACCTATATCATACAGACGAGGATTCGCTCTTTGAGCATTCTTGAGGAACTCAGGTTTAACAAAACTCGTTTTACAATTACGATTAAGCATATTCATTGTTTGAACTAATTGACTGGTTTTGTAAACAATATCATCCAAAACTTTGATTTTATTTTCCAAAGCAATGACTTTTTCAATTTCTTTATCTTCACGAGTTTTGTGAAACTTCTTCTGGCCTCTTTTTCTTGTGACATTATGGAGATGGTTTCTTGATGTGCAACAAGCTCTTTTTTCATTTATGAAATCGTTTGATTTAAATCATATATTTTCGAGTATATTCATTAAATTCCGTATGATATTAAATCACCTTTAGCTTTTGCACAATCAAGCTCCACCTTCGACATATAGTTCACATCATGTCGTTTTTCAAGTTCATCTTGGAACTTTTTGAGATCTTTGAACATCATTTGATTAGTCTTCCTTAGCTTATCGTTTGCTTCTTTAAAATGTATGTTTGATGACTCTAAACATTTATTTTTGTTTTTGAAAGCTTCAATTTGACTTGTTAATTTATCAACTAAGATTTTGTTTGATGATTCCAAAAGTTTGTTACGGTTTTTACTGTCATCAATCTCACATTTTAATTTCGCAATTAAAGAAGCAAGCAAATCACGTTCTTTAGCAAGATCATCATTATCATCTTGGTCATCATGTTATGTATCATAACTCATATCCAATGAATCAATAATTATGCTATGTTCATTTTGTTCAACCGGATATGTGTCATGAACACATTCAGGTTGCTCAGGATGTTCACTTTCAATGGCAAACACATTATAGTTATCATCATTATTTTGTACCTTTTGCAATGGCTCAGCATCAAAGATGGATCCAGAATTGTCAGCATCATCTCGAGTAACCTCTTGAATCTGTGCTATGTACATATAATGTGCTTCCAATTCCTGATCGTCAAGTTCATCATCCGTGTCATCCCTCCAATCTGCTTTTTCAGCACTCAACTGAATTACAGCTTCCTCTTGCTTACACAATAGCATTTTCTCCTTGTGATAAGCTGTATCCTTTACCCGTTTTGGTTTTTGGCATTCCCTTATTACATGAAAATATTCCTTGCAATTATAACACTGAATTCTAGACTGTTGTACCACCTTTGTACCTACATTCTCCCTAGCCCCAGCAACATTAACTACCCTCTGAATATCATACCTAGTTCCTCTGTTGATTATTGGAGTATTATCCTGATTGGCTCTACTGGTGTTTGATGAGGTTCTGATGTTGTTGTTGGTAGGTTTGTAGATTTTCTTGAATGATAGGGAAATTAAAGCCATTTGTTTGTCAATTTCCTTTTCCTTTGACAATTCATCATCTTCAGCAACCATAGCAGTTTTTGAATCATAAGTGGGTTGAGGAGAGTTGACAATTGCTTTACCTCTGTTTCTGGTAACAACTTATTGTGGTCTGGTTAAGGAATTTTGAGTGTAGTGAGTAGTATGATTTTGAGGATGGTAAACTGGTTGTTGTTGAGCAACAAGTGCAAGTGGATTAGCAGTACGTGCTATTCTTTCAGCTCTTATCTCGTTGACTTACTTCTGGTGTTGCTTCAGGATGTCATAAACTTTGTGATAGGAGACAGTCTTCAGTTCTTGACTCTGCTTAACAAGTGTCATAAACCCTTGCCATTCTGATTGTAATTGAAGTAAGAACCGAACATTCACTTGATGATTTGTAACATCACACTGATTTCATACAAGCTCATTCATCATTGCCTTGATAGAAAAGAAGATATTAACTTTTAAAATCAAGTGAAATGGTGTTTGATAACATAAAGAAATGATGTAAAATGATAAATAATGGAACCTTGAGTAATACGATTCAAGTGATTCACCATCCCGTGATGTGAATTTTCTAAACTCCCAATACAAATTGGTTTCAAGATCTTGAACATTGATTGATTCACCTTGTTTCAACCTTTTAATGGCTTTTTACATTTCACAAGCATTTGGACAAATATCAATTGTGGAGTAGATGTCATTATCTATCCATGTGAGAATTATCTAAACAGTTTCAGCTTCAGCATTCAGTTGATCTCGTATGTCTTGTGAAACATTCTTGTAGTTCTCCATATACCCTTCTGTAATGGTTTCTGAACTGCCTTCAACAACTGGAACAGTCTTCTCAGTCCATTTGAATTTGTAGGGTGGATTCTGGAGACAATAGTGGATGAGTTCATTGTTAGGTTTGGTGTCGATGTATCTCTTGATTATGAATTTCCACTGAACGTAATTACCCGGTGCTAACATTGGTGGACGGTCTTTACCACCTGCTTCCATGATAGCATTGTGAAGAACATTCGATGTTTGAGTTTGCAAATTGGTAATGGTATTTGACATTTTGATGTTGTGAATGGATATCGGATCTTAAGTAGGTAAAGTGATTATTGTTGTTTCAGTTCACAGGATTTTACAATTCTATGACTTAAACCGAGAAAAGAATAATCTTTTACGGGATTTTACTAAATCAAGAAGAAACCGTGAAAATAGTTGTTGTTAAATCACCTTGTTAAAGAGCCTTATTAAAGATCCTTGTGAAGGAAAACTGTTAAACCACCTTGTAAAGGAAAAACTGTTAAACCACCTTGTGAAGGAAAATTGTTAAACTGCCTTCCAAAGAAAAACTGTTAAACCGCCTCTCAAATAATGTCAAGTTAGGATAGTAATCAAGTCGCACGCCTATATATACCATCTTATACTTCCATAGGAGGGTGAGGATAATCATTTGTATTTCATAAAGTGTGTGTGTTTCTCTCTCTAGAAAATACACATATCTTTCCCTCTCTACTTTTCTCTCTTAATAATATGGCTACTTATTTCTTTTATCCTTCTTGACCTCCGGATCGTATGTTTTAGGCTAGAATCTTTATGGGTAACAATTGGCATCAGAGCCTAGGAGCGTTTCGTGTTTGTGGTTTGCTTATTTAATGGTGTTCGTAGCTTATTTAAGCTTTTCGTAGCTTATTTTTAAGCCAAAAAGCTTCGGCTTTTCATGGTTGGTGGTATTTTGTATAAAAGCTTAAAACTTTCTTCTCTCTAATATTTCTAGCTTATTTGTACAAGTGGTTTGTGGTTTGTAAAAGCTTATTTCACATGATTCATGTTTTTAAGCTTTTTACATAAAATCTTGATTTAAAATTTTTCGTGTTAAAAACCATCAAGTTGGTATTTTTATGGTTCTTCTTGCCTTAGATAAGGAAAAAGTACAAGAAAAATCGTGTCAAAAACTCTCAAAGTGTGCCTTTTTTGATTTAAAGATTTTGAGTTTTGTGCTTTCGAAGGCGGTTTAACAGCTCTGCAGGTGAAGCTGGTTTAACAAGGCAGTTTAACAACTTTTCTTTGCAAGACAGTTTAACAACTTTTCTTTGCAAGGCGGTTTAACAACTTGCTTTAGGAGGCGGTTTAACAACTTGCTTTAGGAGGCGGTTTAACAACTTGCTTTAAGAGGAGGTTTAACAACTTGTTTTAGGAGGCGGTTTAACAACTTGCTTTAGGAGGCGGTTTAACAACGAGGTGGTTTAACAACTTGCTTTAGGAGGCGGTTTATCAACTAGCTTTAAAAGGCGGTTTATCATCTCTTCAAAAGGCGATTTAACAAGAGGCAAATTATCATGTTTTTGAGAAGGCGATTTATCACAAGGTCCTTTTTCACCTGTTTTTGTCAAGAACCGAACCTAAACACCTTCCATAACACCAAAGCAAACACAACACTTAATGCTAAAACGATCATTAAAGAATCACTAAAACGTCAAAACAGCTATGGATTTAGACTCTAATGTCAAGTGATCACGGAGTTGATTTGGTATCCCTTATTTGAGATTGAAGTGAGTCTCATGAAGGCGTCTACTTATTTCATCATTGAGACTTCCTTCTATTTTTTACCCCTTTTCCCCTAAACCCCCTCTATCGATTGATGACTTGCTTGAACAAATACCGTTATGATTGAGACTTGTCTCATCTATTTATACCCGATGTAAGGAGTTTCATTGTAGTACTCACGGGTTATAGCTATCACTTAAAGGAGTTATATTGTAGTGCTCAGTGTCACAGTGCTGAGGCAGGTGTGGATAATTTCAAGAGGTGTTGTACTTTTCATATACTTTGTGATTGGAGTATAGGGTACTTAGAGGCTTTCTTCTGCACCGCTCTTCAATCAACAATAGTGCAAGCTTAAGTAACAAATTTGGAGGATTTTACTTTATTTTCAAGTTTGGTATATTGGGTTTACTTCACTAAGTGGTCACAACAATAGCCGATAGAATACGAGGTTGGTAAGTTAGCTAGAGAGTTTAAAGGTTGAGATGTACTTAGCAATTCTCACGGGATATTTGAAGCTACAGAACGTCAATGATACTTCACAGTCTCAACAAAATCTTTCAAAGTTTTTCAATGTCTTTCATAACTTTTCAAGATTGTTGCTTATGACAAGAAATTCTTGAGTATATGGTCGTACACGTCAATGATGCTTCCGAGAGTTCGAAACCATCATGGAGGGAAACGTGTACTTTGAGGTAATCAGGTCAACTTCCAGGGGGAAGTAGTATATACTACTTTACTTAGTATGGTTTGTGAAGTATTCTACATACGTGAGAAGATTTGTTGTTGATTTCTCGCATGTACCCCTGAATGGATATTCACTAAGACCAAATGTCATGATACAGTATAAAAGCAGTATTAGATGATGTAAAATGTACACATGTGAAGGATGATTTCCTAAAGGGATAAATTGCTCACACTCAGGACTTAGTTGACTTTGGTGTAGCAATTTACATCAGCACTATCCTAGAGGAAGAAAAGTACATTTTCGGGTCTTAATTGATTTTTATGCTACGTTTTCAACTTCGTTAAAAGGGATAAAGTATATACCTCAGGTATTGGATGATTCTTCTACAAAATTCTGTTGTGCACTCTAAATGTCAATGTTAGAAGATCGTTCGAGCTACATCAATGTTTCAGAATCTGCTTAAGATACGAATGTTGGTTTGGGGGGAAGCTGATTCGGAAACTTTGTCAAAAAGGAGTCTATGAAGAAAGCTTTTCAAGACATGTTGCATGAATTGGGGGAAGTTAATCCAACTCATGCATACTACAATGGTTCCAGAACAAGTAAAGACACAGAAGATCCAAGCTGGAGTACAAGTATCAAGACAGGAAGACACAAACGTCATCTACACAGAATTTACACATTTCGTCAAATGCACAAAATTTGGGCATAGTTTTGTTTCCTTATCTTTGTCACAAATCGCAAAAAACACACAACCTGTATTACACAAATCGCAGACTACACAAAATGTGTAATGCACAAATAACTATGACCAGTACTAACTCTAGTACTGCTATTCTACCAGTACTAACTTAGTACTGCCAGAGTTAACTTAGTACTGCCAGTATTAACTTAGTACTACCAGAACTAACTATCACTACCAGACTTAACTGTTATACTACCAGTATTAAGTCTTTTACAATCTATTTCCTAACATTTTTGATCCAAACCACTTGTACAACTAACTATATCTAGCCTATATCTAACATAAAAATACAAACTTTAACATTTTTAACACCAAAATTTTTTTCACCTTTTTTATGTTTTTGAGTAGATTTTCAAAAAAGCTATAATCTAGTTAAGCTATATGATTTAGAACGAATATAAGCTATTTTAAGACTACAAATAAGCTAGAAAAACAAAACTTTAAAAAGCTTAAAAATAAAAACTGAACGGAAGCTTATTTTTAACAAAAAAATGCGTTTTTTTCTTAAAAACCACGACTCAAATCACCTAAAAACCCCTTGGCGATTATTACCACATGTTATCCCAAATAAATATGATCCAAACACAACAATAAGCTTACCAATAAGCTTTACGAAGGACGAAATAAGCAAAGAAAAGAGAAGGAAGGTAGGAGTAGAATATTAGATTAGAAGAAAGAGTGATGGGAGGTTACACACAATGTTTTACACATACATATGAATGACAACACCCTCTCCATGTGTGGAGAGAGTTTCTTTTAAACCCTAACTCTATTAGAGGCGTATGAGCTTTGTATGGTGGACCGGGCTTGACATGTGTTGGGCTTAGACCCGATACATAGATATTACTAGATTAAAGTCCAAGCCCGTTGATCCCGTCTAGCCTATTACAACATATTAATGAAAGACCGAGATTCCTTGTTCGACTCATAATAAATGAGGCTAACAAACGTGTTAACCGAAACATGTTGATAATTCATGAGATAAACCACTAAATGTAAGTTTCTTATGTTATCATGGATAAGCAAACAATCACGTTAAATTTCCATCAAAATATATTTCGTATAATGAAATCTTTAGGATTATATCATATTATTTTGTAGTCACAAAAGGGATCATACCCTTAGTCCCACACACACAAATATCACATCATATTTATCCTTTAATCACTTCTTGACCACATGTTAACTTGGTGCATGTTTATTAGATAGCATATAAAGTTACTATTTGGAGATAATATAAAATCTTCAAAAGTAAGCGACCATACACTTGCAGCTACAATAGGATTCATATGTAAGGCATGCACTCTTTATCCATTTTGATTGTTTAATCGCAGCATAGAACACTCCTCAATTAGACGATATCGAAACCTACAACCTTCTCTTGCGTACTCAAGTGCATAATAGAATGCATACATGAACATTTTCAGTATGAACTAATCCAACCACTTCTTGCTCTATCCCGTAGAGGTAAATGTTTAAAATGAAAATTACTATAAATTAATGAATGTACCTTGTTCATATCTCCCATCAGTAACATCCTTTTACCCAAATCATAGAAGATCTGCGCTACCAGACAACCTGACTCCAATGACCAAGGAACCTGAAATCACAGTTGTTACGACCCAATATTCTTGAAATAAAAAAAACTAAGAAAGAAAAGTCAGAAGAGCATCAATACTGCTAGTAGTTTTGTTGAAAGTCAACTCATGCAACTCAAGCAAATATTATCCTGTATGATTAACAATCATCTTTATTCTTGTCTGCACTTCATAGTTGTACTTGAGATAAATGGGATCTTTTCGTAGTTTACTGATAAAAAGCTACGCTAAAATTTGTTCGTGGATGTAAATGCTACAACATTTTCCTATCAATACCACATCATGTTTATAGTTAGCCTAATCAAATATATTATGGCCTCATACATATAGTCAAAGTTCTTACCTTCGCGAAAACAACAACGAATTTCGACCATATCCTAGACATATTTTAGACGTCCTATGGCACATCACCGTTTGTATGAATGAGTTACTCGCCAACTTCCTTGTCACTTTGATAGATGCGATTAGTGGATAGATATTTATATGTGAGTTATGAAATTAAATGAGATGCAACTGGAAGGGTTGCGGAAATCTTTAAATGTAAATTACTCTTTAAATCTATTATTATAAAAGATTGAGTCCTTTAATTTATTGTGGAGATATCCATTATGAGGGGTGCAAGACAAATAGCACTATGTACACAACCCTCATGCAATAGCCATTAATGTATCAAATTGATTTTATCTTTTATATAAGAACCATTAATCCCATTATGTACGAAAACGTATTAAAAAAGACGACGAAATATGAAAACAAATAAATCCGGACG